>QFES01002305.1:0-11279 GCA_003316375.1 Tylopilus plumbeoviolaceoides
CAGCGAGAACTCGCCACCCTCATCAGTGCTGCCAAAGCCAACTTGTAAGTAAATCCCGCAAGTGTAGCCTAAGAAAAAAATCTAACGCCATCCAGCTCGGATAAGTACGAGGAACAGCGCCGTCAGTGGGGTGGTGGTATCCGCGGATACAAGTCTACCCAGATGTTCCGCAAACGTGCCAAGGCCGCTGGCCTCAACCCCAACGCACCCAGTATCGGCAAGCTCTAGACCAGTCAGAGTGCATCTCACGTGGGTTGCAGTTGTCGTCGGTCGTTGTTTGCCATGGTCTTCATGTGTTACGAAGTATGCTATACATTATGTCGCACTGTTTGATCCTGGTTACGCCACCGTGTGTGTGGATACTGCGGACGTGCCCAGTTATCCAAGTCGTCGTTGCGTCCCCAATTAAGTGCAACTACGATGTTTTGACGTTTTCCTTCACGACGCTAAATAACTTGCGTTGAATTGTATCGATTTTAGCTGCAAAGTAGTACAGTCATTCACCGCCACTTGAACCACCACAGTCACTTGAGCCAACGTATTTTAACACAACGTTCCGGTCTCATCCACCATATATTGGACATAGATTACCTTGCTATTGTCTTGCTGTATACTCAGAATTAAAATAGACATTAGCGCGTTGTGTGTGCATGTATGGATTATAGTTATTCATATAAAATTATGGTGTTTACAAGATTGCACACCAAATGTCAAGTTAAAAAATCTGAAAAAAATGGAAATCAGGTAGAGCATACAATCTACAGTCTGTGTTTGAATTTTTCAAGAAAGATAATGAGAGCTGGACATGCCAGTACGATGCCGGTGAGGCCATGCTGAAATGTTTGCTATCAACGTTATCAGTGAAGAGATTATCTAAAAAGGCATGGTACCGCGCTGATGTAACATCACATCATGGCTAGTGGTAAGTTGGTAACTCGAGCAAAAAATCACTTGCAGCCACTTTGTGGGCACAATTGTTGGTCGTGCCAAAACCAGGATGTGCGAGAGACATGCGTGTGGAAGAAGCAGATGATGGGAACGATGAGGGCACTGATGTAGGCATGGATTCTGAATCTTTCTGATGCAGCGGATGAGGGGCCGAGTTGTAATTACGTGGCGGGGGCCGTGTCGCTTAGATCGCGAGAGCAGCCACACTATACCATATCGGGGACTGGTTCAAGTGCCATCCTGACACTGATAATGGTCGGAAAATTGTTACCTTTATAACTCGCACTTTATGCCTTTGATCTCAATCAAAAGTTTGTGTATCGCTAGCCAACATACAATAGTAGTACTATACCAGTGCGATGCGAAACCTGTAGTAAAGTTGACAACCTAGTGGCGCTCAAAATTTCTTGGTTCAAGTGACGGTGGATGACTGTATTGGTGTCAACGCATGCGGGTCTCCATGACGGCACTGGTGTGTTACATCGAATCCTGGGCTGACACCGACGTTTTGACGCGCCAGTTTCGATAGGCACGGCTTGGTATCCCAGTCTTATAGGGACAGAAAATATTGTACGTAGATCTAGCCGGTTCGTCACCAACCACATTCCATATCTACTCATTTGCTGACCCAAAAACGTCATCCTTCCCGGAGTGTCGCTGCAGAATAGCGGATTTGCATCCAGAGGGGACTACCATTACAACGCTGTCAAATCAAAGATCCTTTAGAGGGGATTCGGACCGGGTCCCAATAAATGATACAGCGTCTCGCCGAGCGTTCCCGGCAAACGAGCAATGGCCGCAAGGAATTCCACGAGGTTCTCGTAGGCTCTGTGCAATCGCGAGGGTTTCTCATCGATGAATAACTCCTCGATCATGGCGTCCAGTTTTACCCGTTCGTCAACCACAGGGCGGACCTGGATGTATCGGTCCTGCAGGTTGGAGGCAACTGCATCCCAGCACCTCTGGGCGACTTGGCCGTCATTGCAGCCCCGCAATACGAGAATCACTTGACACTTTTTCCCACCCGCGGAGTCATAGAACAACCTCAGCGTGTCAAGGTCCTGAAGCGAAATGCTACGCGGAGAGGAGGGAAGAGCAGAGGTATAGAAAACGAGTACCGTGGTTCCCGTTGTCTTGCCAAATCTCGATTGCGCGTGCAGGTCATTGATGTACACCTCCTCCCACTCGAGGTGTCGTTCGCCTATAAGGCGCGGCGCGTGTGTCCGACACGAGGAAGTAGCGTCAAAGATGATCACTCTCCGACTGGTCTTCTTCCCTACAGAAGGTACCCCGCGAAGATTACCCCACGATATCGACGATGTTTCGACCTTCAAAGGGCGATTCTTGGCGTACTCAGCGACGAGTTTTCGTAATTGCCTCTGTGAGTCTAATCGCCTCTCCCGGATGTAATCGCCGTCAACGTCTAACGTAGTCACGCACGCGTGTGCGTCGAACGACATCCCCAGGCGCCGCAGAGCCGCTTCATTCTCCTCCCACCATGTCTCCATCTTTCCCTGCTGATACTCCAGGCCGGTGACGACCAATGCGACAGGCACCTTCTTCCGACAGACAGTTCCATAAAATAGGTCGTAATTGTGTTTGAGAGCCTTGGTGAGTCGAGAGCCGCGGATACAATACACGACGAGGTGGATGCCCCCCGAGTCTGCCAGTCTCTGGATCAACGCTCTCAGATTGCTCTCCGCTTGCTCGGCAGGTACTCTCCCTTCGGAACCTTCATCTAATCCGGTCGTGTCCCAGAGGGAAAGCGGCGTTTCGTTCAGTGAAACAACGTGCCGCTGGTGCTGGAACGTGCACCCGAGCGCGTCGTTAGAGACGTGCGTACGCTTCTCACCAGCAATGAGGTTGACGACACATGACTTTCCGACACCAGCTTCACCGAATATGACTATATTTGGAGTGTTGGCTTCGCCCACGATGTCCTAGGCGCATTCACTCGAATTGTAGACGGGAACCATTGGAAATCCCACTCACCGCCATGTTCGGTTCAAGTTCGACGTTCGGGCAAGGTCGCGTGAATTCGGAACTGGAGGAAATACTCCGGTAAATTCTGGAGGACACCATGTAATTTGGGGTGAGCGCATCATCTGCTCGCATACGGAAAGGCTGAGTGTCGGGATTTGTGCTTGTTGGATTCTGAACCCGAGTCTCCGAGTCATAAGAACTTGAGCGAGTAGTCACATATCCCTGGTCCATACGTTCCTCGTCTCCGTCCTATGAAGAACGCGTATTCAGCTGAGACAAGATGAACGAGCGTTCTGCTCACACATTTCCCCCGTACCAAATGGTAGGTTCCATTAACTATCGCACTGAAAGGACCGGAAGCATCCTGGTTGACATCCGCGTTTCCCCGGACATTGACCATTTCCATCGAATCCAGGTCACTCTAGTGAACATAGGGAAAGCACAGTCCGCCATGAGTGATGGGAAGGGTTGAAAGCCCCGCAGTGGCGTTTCAGTGAACTCTTACCTTTCGACGTAGAGTCAACAGCTGCAAAACCATCTGCACGACGTGCTAAGCAAAACCCGCAATAAAATCCCTCCAATCTGGATCAGGGGCTATGTCATAATCACATGGACTAACCTCAATGCAGTGTCTCATCGCCACACAGTTGAAAGAGACTTGAACACTCAATTCGACTCCACCCAGCTCGGGCAAGCCCTGTGACAGACATTGAAATTCGTGCCTAATGGTATGACGTAGATTGGGCAAATGTAGATGGCTATTCAAATAGTATTGCGCGGTTAGGGTCTTACCATAAAGCCCCTATCCGTGTCCTTCTTCTTCCTCGACCGTTATCTGTATGTGCCAAAAATCAAGTAGACTCAACGAATCCCGTTCATTTGTCAGTGATAGTCACCAAGGCCAAACAGACATGACTGCGCTGAAGCATCAGTTGTCGTCCGACGGATCTGAGGGATCGTTCATGGATAGTGCTGCAGACCAGTCCGAGTGGAACGGTAAGTTCGCATGCTGTCCTCGACTCTCCGTCCCTAAGAATGGTTCTCGGAGATTGCGATGTTCTAATAACGCGGACTTGGGAGCCGGAAATCCCAGAGAATACATTGCCACGAACTCCCTTCGTCTACGAGGGCGCAAGACCTGGTATGTGTACCTGCGGAATTATGATGGCAGGTTGACTGACCTCGAAAACATCGTATTTCCAGTAGACGCCACGAAACGCAAAAACATCATCCTGTTTGGAGAAACTGGTGTGGGCAAAAGCTCTGTGATTAACTTGATGGCCGGCGCCGAGGTCGCGCGCACCTCGCCAAACGGCGAGAGCTGTACGATGGCAGCGACCGAGCACTCATTTACCCTCCCAGGAGGGCCGTCGGTCTGCATCTACGATACGGTCGGGCTCAACGAGCCCGAGATGGGCGTAAATACCTTTTTCGGTGCCATCGAAAAGGCGCACAAGTTGGTCCGGTCCTTACACGATGCCGGTGGCATCGACCTCCTCGTATTTTGCATCCGAGGCGGGCGCATCACATCCACGGTGCAACGCAACTACCGCTTGTTCGTCGAGTTTCTGTGCGGGAGCAAGGTGCCTCTCGCGTTTGTTGTCACCCATCTCGAACTTGAGGACAAGATGGAGGACTGGTGGAAGAGGAACGAAAAGACGTTTGGCAAATACCGCATCCAGTCCGTTGCGCACGCGTGTGTCACGGCTGCGCCGGCCCGGGTGACGACGCTTGCAGCGAAACGGGCAGAGTCGCAGAGTGCCCTGCTAGGAATGCTGCGGGATTCGCTGGACAGCGCCAGCCCTGCCTATGTGACAGACGTGCGGAGTTGGCTAACTAGAATTGTGGAAGTGCTTCGGTCTTTCTTGCCCGAATCTTTTCGGAGGAGAGTCCTGTTGAAGAGGCTAGTAAACCGTTGCGCATTGTCTCCAGATCAAGCTCAGCAGTTGGCGGATACGCTCATGAGAGGTGAATAATTTGCATGAGGAGCAAGTAGCATCTCCTACTCTGAGTATGTAGTTCCCTACCGATATGCAGTCATCATATCGATGATCACTGCTAAAGCACTACATTGTGTGCAGGTGAATCACAGGTATATCAGACTAGAAAGATGGTATACAGACATCACCCTTGAAGGGCACGTATGCCTCCGATGCGCGCCAAAAACATGTCTTCCTTCAGTCTCGCCAACTCTTTCCATGTCCGCTCCTCCCATGTCGCGTCACTCGCGAACCCTTCACCCTCGGTGCTCGACGAGTGTTTTGTGCTCGCAGTGTTCACAGATGCGCAACCGTCCCCGTCCGTGGCGGGCAGAGGGGGAGGGTCTGAAACGGGCGTTGCAGACGTTCCGTTCGCCACTCCCTCCACATGACCAACCACGACATCTTTGGCAGTTCCCGGATCAGCCTCCGTCGCAGACGCAGTCACAGGTGCAGCCTGAGAAACGGTCGCTTCTTTGACGACATCTTCGGTCGCTCCTCCGTCCCCCACGGCATCGCTGCTCTTCACCTCCGGTGCGACCTCTCCTTCACTGCTCTTGCGCACACTCACATCGGGACTGGGATCTGCAGCAACAGCAGCAGTCGCAATAGGAGCCCCCACCTCTTCCTTGCTGCCTTCTCCAGCAGCCTTGACTTCCGTGGTGGTCGGCGGGGGCGGCGGTGCGACCCTTCTAGCAGGCGCGCGTCTCGGTATAGGCGGCGCAGCCGGTCCGGTCCCCGGAGCAGGCGAAGCTGGTCGCGAAGCTAGCGGCGACGACGTAGATATTTTCCCGCGAATTTGTGATGCAGTGGGTGCGTGTCCAGGCGATGGCGATGATGCACGTACGATCCTAGGTGCTGGCGATCCTGCACGTGATCGGCTGATAGCGGGGCTGGCAGGACGCGAACTCGGCGGCGGTGGCGTTGCAGGCGAGGAGACGCGTGAGCGGGGGCGTGGGGCCGGAGAGGACCCACGGACTGTGGGAGTCGGCGAGGTGGGCGTTGCGGGAAGAGGAACGTTGTGCGGGGAAGATGGCGGCGCTGGCTCTTGGGCGGGTGGCGCATTCGGCTCGGTGGTCACAGGATCGGATGGTGGCAGCGTGGAAGCTTCGGAGGGCGGTGTGGCAAAGGTGATTTCATCTGCGATTGTAGAAGGCGAGTCGGGTGCGCTCGGCACTTTGTCTGGATCGGTGTGGCAATTCACTTCTGCATCGGGCTCCTTGCTCTCTGCAGCAGTACTTTGCTTCTGCACGCTGGATTGGGGGACAACTGCCTCGCTCGAGGCTTTTCGGCGGACGGCGTTGCGCTTCGGAAGTGGTGGGGGTTCCTCTATTCGGGAAGTAAGAGCCTCCGTATGAGGATGGGGAACAGTGGGATGAGATGGAGGAAGGGGAGGTATCTTCTTTGCACTGTCTTTCTCCCTTTCCTTGATATTCTCCCCGCTTTCCTTACCCCAACTGACAGCCCTCTCTCCCAAAGCACTCGCCATTTCCCATAGCCTCCTTCGCCGCGGCGGAACTGGAGGCTTCTCGGAAGCTGGAGGAACAGTCGTACTATTGGGAGGCTGATTTCCCGTACGCGCAGAAGCCGGCGTTGCCACGGTGTCTCCATTGACAAGGGGTTTAGGAGGCTGAACAACTTCTTCTTCCCAGATCCGTTCTACAATCCCAACACGCACAAATGCCCATAACGAACAGGTACTCCGAAGCCTCGTCAGGCAATAATTCGATGTACATAGGGGATATGGCGAGTTGTGTGTCTGAGCCTGAATGACGCGAGAGGATTGTAACGATATGGCATTGAGTGGTCGAGAGGTGCCGACAGCAGGTACAGACACCGAAGATGTATGCGTGGGCAGGATAGAGGGTGGTGGGGCAGGAGTAGGCGAGGAGGCGAGACGGAAAATATAAACCTGCCCAGGCGATTCGCGGCCTGCTGATGGTGGTGGTGAACCCGAATTAAGGTTTTGCATAGAACCAAGGGCAAGAGGATATTTGAACCATGAGTTCCCATTTGGGCTGTAGGTACGCGGAACAGGTGTAGATGGTAATCGCGCGATGGGCGTTCCACAGAGAGCACAGGACAACGAAGAGTTGGATGTCGACTGAGGATGTTGGTGCAGCTCCTGGACAAAGCTTGAAAATGAAATAGGCTCGACGGTCAACATCCCGGTATGGATGGCAGCGAGGACTGAGCGACGGGACAGCCAATTCAAGGAAGGCGCAAGGTCGAGACGTACAGTGGGTTCGCTACATGCATACAGTTAGTTATGCTGTTGGACAGTGTGTCAATTTACGTACGAGTCCTCGTTTATCAGACGCGCGATGAATGGCTGATTGAGAAGAGTTGATATAGCAGGAGGGGTTGGCTGTGATACCCTCAAACCCCTCAGGTGAATGACGAATGCAATGAACTCAGCATAGGGCGTGTGCGTGGTCATGAAGCGAACCCTGGGTACTTCTCCGACGCGCGAATCTTCGCCCTCGATCCACTTCCCCTTGCTCATAGTGAGTTTGCACTCTCGCGCATCGAGTTCAGCTGCTTCTCTCTCCGCCTGGAGAGACTGCATCTGAATCTGCATGTCCTTGACCGCATCTTCCGCGATCTTGAGTGCTTGCTCCGCGTCTTGCACCTTGCGCTCGCTCCGAGCCCGGTTGAGCCGCGCTTCTGCAACCATGGTGTTAGCTTGATCGAAAAGACTCGCACTGAGATCGACGAGGTCCTTTTCAATATCCCGGCGGGCAGTCTCCGCCTGGCCACGCTGAGCAGCCTCCTCCGTCGCGCGTTCCATCAGTCTGTTGAGTTCTGCAGTGACATGTGCCTTCTCCACGAGCAAACCCGTGTTCAAAGCGGCCAGATGGTGGCTCCGTTCGAGTTCGAGGGCAGAAATAGTGACTGAGGCGTTCCGCAGGGAAGAAGAGGAATCGTGTAGTTGATCCTCAAGGTCCGACACTCGATCATACGAGGCGACGAGCTTGCCGTTGAGTTGAGTAACCTGGGAGAACAGGTCCGTCACTTGAGCCCGTAAGGACGCAATGACCTGAGCTTCAGCTTCCGAGGCGTCCTCATCGCGCTCGTCGTCTACAGGTTTGCTGTTGGAAGCGGTCCGTGAGTACGCCGACAACGTTGGTCGACTTTCATACCTGGCCGTCGCTGCGTCCGACATTAGTGTTTGTTTGTGAGAGTCCAACAGGTCGAAAATCAACCATAACCCTAATAAGTGGGCGACTGAAGCCACGGCTCGCTTAAGACTGAGAGCCTGAGACATTGGCATTGTTACAATATTGTCATGTATGTTCCTTCCCCTCTGCCCGCTTGATCCAAGCGTCGTGACGTGCTACAAGCTCCCTTACTATTTCCTCTTCAATCTCCTTGTGTGGCGCGGAAGGTGAAGAGGCAATCTCAATCCACAGTTCATCATATTCGAGACCATTTGGAAGAGGCTTCGCTTGAAGTGGGGTCGATTTCGGGGAGACCAATACCACACGATGTTTCCGATGATGCAGATCGTTTCCGATGACGACCTGGTGTCCGTATCGCTCAAGCGCCTGACGCGCCTTGGGTATGAGCAGAGCTTGGTCGGTTTCGAGCTGATTAATCGACATTAATTATTAGCAACGAATGGGATGTCTGACCGTCCTAGGTACCTTGAAAGAAACAACAAAGCCAGCAGGTACCCACTCAGAGACCAGCGGCTTTAGAACTTTGGGCACTTGATCCATTTCTATGTGCAGGCTGCCCTTTCCTGATTGTATCTTGTGTTCCGACTGAACGACAATCAATCACACTTAGAGATCTTTAAAACGTACGAGGTATCATACTGACCATTTTTTGCTTGGGTAAGAAAAAGTCGCTGACAGCGGCAGCAAGGTAATACATGGCTTTTGGTCCCAGCTTGTTCATTTCTTTGCTTATCGCGCGTAACAAATATAGGTAGTCGTTCACCGTGACAAAGGTGAGGGTATGTAGCGTTCCCTCGAATTGCACAGCTTTGTAGGCCCGAAGGACGGACAGCAAAGCTGCCCGTTCAGAAGTCTTCACCGTAATGTGTGGTTGGGCTGCACTCGGCGGGGGGTCATTCGAATATGGATACGCAGAGTCAATCGTAGAGGAAGATGGTAACGCAGCATCTATTTCGAGGAAGTCAAGGAAAGGATGGGTCGAATGGGAGTAGTTCCGGCTGAACGGTTGAAGACTGAATTGCCGATGCATAAAGATGACTGCATATCCCTGCTTCAAAAAGTATTCTGCAGAAGTTGCCCCTCGTGTGCCTAGGGATATAGCCCATGAAAATCCGTCCACGATGACAGGATGAAGCGACGCACCTGCACTGAAGTTGTCGAGGAATCGGACACTAGATTCGAATAAGTAATGACCGTGTCATCACGGGAGGCTCAGGCTCACACGTTGAGCTCCAATGGAACGGTAGTGCCCCCGCTCTATGCATTCTGTAAGGCCAACGCATCGATCTGATAAAGCGGGGGCAATTCACCGTCACAAGCACGACCTTCCTTCCATGCTCTATCTGTCTATCGATGAACCGCGATACGCCTTGGATGTCAGCTTCGAGAGTAAGCGGTGCTGGTTGGGTCGCAAAGTAAGACTCTGCGGAGAATGTCGTAGCATCGGACTGAGTTGTGTCGGGCATGTTAATCTTTATTCAAGTTTTTGGACTTGACACAAGGATGGAGGACTGCACAGCCACCGATGATTGGCAACAGGACGGCAGGCTCCGAAACTAACCCGAAACTAACTTTGTAACTTTGTAGCTAACTTTCACAAAATGCTCAACAGATATACTCGGTGGCGGTCTTCAACTTTCAGGCAGTGCTAATTAGGCACCCAAGTTTGCATACTTCTCCAGCAAGATATTTTCCCACTAGCCACTAGCAGTATGGGTTCATCTGACTCGGAGCAGTTGTGCAGCACGGTGAGAGCTCGAACGTCTTACTATTAGCCTCTTGCAGCACATTTAATTCATCATCACTCCTCATCTCTACTTGATATACTTCGATTCATCGTGGCTTGTCCTTCATGTTTGATCATCCGATAGGGCATCCAGGTATAGCGGATTACAGCGAAATGGGGTACAATTTTCCGTCCCTTCCCTAACTCGTTATCCCCCGCGCCTTTAACATCCAATGACAGATTCATCGACAAGGAAAAAGGGCGTTGACAGCAAAGCCAGCGACGGTGATGCTGCGCCTGACCTGGGCCAACGGCCACCCTGCTATCATCCAATGACATCCATCCTTTCAGACCCCGCTGAGAATGGTGGATTGAGTGTGGTCTCGAGCCGTTATAGGAAATTCGGATGAAGGGAAGCAGATCTGATAGCGCGAAAAATCCCGACACTACGAGCACCTTCTCAGAACGGCTCGAGACTAGACTGATTGCAAAGTTTGAGCCGTCTAAATACAGTTTTGAACAGGGTCATCCAAACCTAGACCTCTATTGATCTCAACTTTCTGTAAGTGCATCTCGACATTTGTGCTCGGGATAACAGGCTGTCAATCGGTACCAGGAGATGGTAACGGGTCGGTTACAGTAAGTAAATAAATTATTTACATCGCAATGTGACGCCTCTCGCCAGTGAACCAATACATACAATGAGGCTCTACCGTAACGGTGGGCAATGTGGCTTGAGCCACTGGCACCGGCACGTAACTAGCTTGCGCAAGCAAGGTCACAACTGTTGGACCCACTGTACAGTAACAAGTACTCGTTGGTCGTCGACTTATGCACGACTTAGAGACTCTTAGAGATCAATAACAATCAATTGAGGTCATTTCCGGGTAATTGAGAGTTGTGCACACAATTGTATAGAAAAGAATAAGTAAGAAGTTATGGACCATGGTAGTGGATGCATTTGGCTTGCACCGTCATGGGGACACGACGAAGTGAGCAAATCAGGAAATGTCGACGACACCTCGTTATCACTGGCAGTGTTTCCTTTTTGTCTGTGTTGTATCGTCGAACCCTCCTCATTGTTTTGTCCTCTTTGTCATGTCCTCATCTTCAGTGTCGTCGTCGTCGCCCGTCCGTGCGCTCCTCCACATGCATGGCGAAGGATCGGACGATAGTGCTGATACAGTTGTATGGTGCGTATCACAGAGTCCGGCGCCGTCGATGTTGCCACCTGTCCACGCGCCGGGCCGTGTACATGGCGAGTACTAGTAGATGTGCAGTGGTACCATCGTCGTGTTGTCAACGGGGCTGGCTCGTTGGTGACGCTGCGTCGTTGCATACTAGTAGCAGGGAATGGGCGGGGAGCTGTGTGGGGCGTGTCGCATGCTTCCGGCGTGGTCGACGTCATCCTCATCCTCGTGGTGCGGCAAAGGAACTGGCGGTGCTCGTCGTCGTCATTTT
>QFES01002308.1:524-13642 GCA_003316375.1 Tylopilus plumbeoviolaceoides
TCATGATCTTCACAAAGATACGGGAACTGGAGGTCGTATCGTCCTCGTTCACCTTGATGTTTTCAAGCACGGTCCACGAGATAGCATCGCTGGCAAGCATATGGCCAAAGAAACGGGAAATGTTACGCAGCCGGTTCGTCTCGTATCTGTGGATCGTGTGGTAGTAGTTACCAAAGGCTTCTTCGAGACATTCCATCCAGACTCGGTTAAGTTTACTAAAACGTTCACCGATGAGCCCGTAATAGGTCGAGTAGGACCGTTCCTGCGAACAACACTCCAGGATCATGTTGATGAGTTCGATCTGAGAAAACGGGTTCCATCAGGTGTCATGATTGGCAGAAAGACTGCGGGCGTACCTCTTCTCCCTCCTGTATTTGAACCTTGAGTAGTTTGTGGACCGCTTCTTCGTAATTCAGGGCATTCATGATGGTAAGGTATATCGTTCGGCGAAGATTCACCAGATTGGTTCCAGTGCGATCCTCAATGCCCTCTTTTTCTTCAACGGCTGCGTGGGTTGGTGAGTGCAGTGCACTACTCGAGGTAGAGGGTTATTTACCTTCCTCCCCCTCCTCCTCCTCCTCCTCCTCACTTGACTCGGTACCAGACTCTTCGTCCGAGTTTTCTCCGAGGATCTCGGCCTTGATCGCGTTGTATTTTTCCTCGTTCTCGAGATGATTGGGGTCAAATTTGAATATGTCTGCGGCAACGGGTGAGTCCACTGGTGATCTGCAAACTGGCCAACATACTTAATCCCTCCTGGATTTGCAAGTCATCCTCCAATTGAATTTGGTGGGTAATCTGCTCGTCTTCTTCGACTAGGTCCAAGCCTTCTGGCAGGATGGGGTTGTCCTTGTACTTGTCTTTGCGCACTTGCATGAGGACTTCTATCATGTATTGGACACGATGGCTGATGGACCCTTCGTTGAGGACTGCACGGAAGCGTTCGAAGACGGTTGCGTTTGCCTTGGGCGAGTTTTCCGCGAGGAATGCGCCGACTTCACGAGTAAACCCAACGGCGATCTCGATGGAGTCATCAGTGGGTCGTTCGAGCAACAAGACGAGTATTTGAAGGGCAATGATCTCGTGTGCGACGGCTTGATTGACGAGATGGGCAATGAAGGTGGTGGTCGAATGACAAACAGTCTAACAAGAGTCAAAGTCTTGGCCGAGAAGCCAGTGCACGGGGACATACTTTATCGTTGCGCTTATAAGCTCTCCTGAACTGACTGACGAGTCGAGTGAGGACCAGTTCACCTACTTGGGGGAATTTTGTGTTGATGATAGCGACGAGGGCGGCGAAGACGGGGGTGAACGGTAAACTAGCTGCCTGTGCCTTCATGACGCTGCGGGAAAACAGACCACGTCCACGAACGAGGTTCTCCGAAAAGAGCTCGGGTACGACCTGCTTGATGTTGGCGATGTTGACACGGTTGACGATACCGGTGATGGATTTGCGAAGTGCATCCCAAGAGAGCCGCTGGTACTCTGCGCTCGACTTGTCCGAGGCGGCAGCGGCCTGGAGGGCGCGCAGTCGTGCGGGAGGGAGGTATACGCCACCAGAGCGCGAGCCGACGAGCTTTGCAAACTCGGCCTGCTTTTCTGCCAAGTCCTGTGGGGTGTCCTGTTCCTTTGGTTTTGCGGCCTTTTCGAGTTCGGCTGCGGCCAGGCGTGTAGCGAGTTCGCGTTCGCGGACTGCTCGTCGCACTGGGTCGACGTCGCTGACCCTGGGCAGGTCGAGCTGGGGGGGCGAACGTGATCTGCGGCGAGTGGATGGTGGTCCATCTGAAGAGGGTGAACGAGACCTGGAATGTTTTTTTTTGTTCAGAACGAGTTCTGCTGTACGACGAGGGACACACCGTTTTCTCGTGTTCGAAGCCATGTACCCGTGGGAACTTTCGCCAGCTCTTGAGATGGAGAAACTCGACGCACTCGCGTCTCTCGTGCGGGTGAGTCGTGTCAGCGCAGAACACCGGTCAATCTAATTCTCCGACAGCTCAGCGACCGTGTCGTGCGCATCCTCGGCCAGGTCAGTACAGCCCAGCTCACCCCGAATCCCCTCACCCCTGCCACAGAACCCAGGCAAGTTCACCCTCCAGGGTAAGCCAACCCCTCCTGCTAGTACCCCTCACCAAACCACCCCCACAGGCACCAACACCTATCTCGTCGGCGAAAACGCCCCCTACACCCTCATCGACACCGGCGAGGGTCGTCCAGGCTACATCCCCCTCCTCGAGTCCGCCCTCGAGCACGGCTCCGGCGCACCCACAGACCCATCCCCACGCCAACACGTCTCCGACATCATCCTCTCCCACTGGCACCCAGACCACGTCGGCGGGCTCTCCTCCGTCCTCACCCTCCTCCGCACCCTCTGGAACGCCCTCAACGCGCCCCTGCCCTTCCAGCCACCCCGCATACACAAGTTCCCCCTCACCGCGCCCCCGGACGAGCGCTTCCTGCGTGCGACCCAGCACGTCGCACCGGGCACGTATCTCCCCAGCCCGACCGGGACCCCCTTTCACGACTTGCACGACGGACAAATCTTTTCCATCACCGCGCCCGGTCAGGATGCCACCTTTCAGGTCATACACGCACCAGGACACACAGAGGACTCCCTCGCCCTTTTCTTTCCCTCCGAACAGGCACTGTACACGGCTGATTCTGTCCTCGGGCAAGGCTCCGCCGTGTTTGAAGATTTAGCAACCTATCTCTCGACCCTTTCCTCGCTCTTGTCGTACATCGACAATGACAAGGACACCGCCCTCTATCCCGGTCATGGCCCTGTCGTTCACAATGGCAAACAGGTCATCAAGTCGTACATTGACCACCGCATGCAGAGGGAGCGTCAGATCGTCCAAGTGATGCAACAGGCCCCAGAAGGGACCTGGTCCACTTCGGACATCGTCTCCAAGATATATGCTGCCTATCCCCGCGAACTATGGGAGGCTGCTGCTGGTAGCGTCAACCACCACCTCCGTAAACTGCTCAGTGAAGGAAAGCTTGAGAAGCTCGGTGGTGAGGGCAAAGACGCTAAATGGAAACTTCGGCACACTAGCTTGTATGAATAGGACAGTGGTTTCATTGTGCCCGGTTACAAAGACATTGTGTATTAAATATGTACGTTAGCAAGTCCAGTCTATAGTGCATCGAAATTGATGTGATGTGACGCGCGTCTCCTCTCCAGCTCATCTTCTCGCTAAAACTCGTTTCAGTGACATGATCGCATCTCGAGGATGACACTTGCCTTTTCACTGAGATGGAGTGTGAACACGATGATCGCTAATATCGCCGTGGCCACGACGACCGTCAGCGTCACCCAAGGAATCCACTGTCCAGGCCGCAAAAACAACTCGCGCTTCCACGGTCCGTCATCCAGTCCAGGCGGCGGATGGATCACGACGCGCGAATTCGGAATAACACCCTCCATGTTGATGAAATGCTTCTCGGTGTGTTTCGTAGACCCCACGAAGAGGTTCTCGATGTAATTGTTCGTTCGGCCAAGACCAAAGAACGAATACGGGGAGAGCAGCGCATGGTACGCCGTTTGAGGGAGCTGACCGACTGTTTGGGAAAGCCCGTCAACGCGTGCGTCTAGTGTGCTCCTCACCGCTCACCTTGCGCAGCTGATCGCTGACCAGACGTGTCGAGCACAGTGTACTTGTACGACGCTCCGGAATAGCTGACGCCGAACGGCTGTCAAACGTTGAGACAATCTCGCATTATCGACGTTGGAAAGCCTCACCAAATAATTCGACCCGTTCGGCAAGGTACACCAACCATTGTCGCACGCACCATTCAACACTTGGCACAACCATCAGTTCAAGCAGAGTGCTCAACACAGGTACATACCAATGGCCTTGAGGAAGAACGCGTCATAGTAGAAATTGTTCTTGATGAACGTGACCGTGCCACGTCCTTGTGCGCCCGTTCGTTGGACGGCAATGTCGAGCGACCCCTGTTTGGTATCGCCATGTTACACGCCATCAAATGAGAAATTTTAGACCCACATTCTCATCCATGTCGACAAACGTGACACCCCGCGCGTCGTGCACGGCTGCCAAACTCTCGGCACCTTTTTGAAGCAGCCTGAATCCACGGCGTCCCCGACCGTTGGCATCGCACCCCGCAAGGCCCTTGGCACAGGGCTCCGAGATCAAAAGCTTGGGCGTGTGTCTGTCCGCGGTCGCAGCAATGAACAACAGCTCGGGGAACCCATCCAAGTCCGCATCCCCAAGACGAACGGGCAGTGGGATGGCGGGCGAGAAACTAGTATCCATCACGAGAAGAGAGCTCGAAGGGGAGTCGACGAGTGAAGAAAAGGGGATCTGTACAAAAGCCTGCAAGCGTGACAGTGAGCGCGAGCGATCACACCGACAAACCATGGTCTTACATCGTTGTTTCCGTTCGTGCTGAAATCAAATTTAAACTTTGGGTCTGCGACGCAAAGCGCTTCGGGTGTTCGGCAGAGTCGATTCCCTTGTTTATCGGTAGTCCGGGATGCAGAGGAGCAGACGGGTATCTGTTTGTTGTAGGCAATGTTGATCATGCAGTTGGAACCGACGCCGGTCATCGACGACACGGACGAACACGTCGGGAACACCATGTCGATGGTCCCATCGCGGTCTACAATGCATTGGTACATGGTCCGCATCTATATCCACTGACTTACCGATATCAGCAAAACTAATAGCCTGCACCCCAGACGGAAGCGTTAGGTGATGCGCAAGAGTAAATCCGGCATCCTTGTTATTCACCCATATTTGAAAGGATCTTCGACCAGACCCTTCGTCACAGACGAGAAAGACGTCTATGCGGGAGAGACATGAGTGGGACGCTCGGTCCACGGAATCTCACTGACCGGCAAGACAGTCCCCATTCAAGTCGATGATAGCATTGCTGTGGGGTGAAGCCAGCTTGCACTGCGCATCCTTGAAGGGAGGGTCGACGCTAGAAGCACATCAGCGCAACGATATGAGACGAGACCAGGTACGCACAGGTTGAACAGCGTCGATTGGCTGTCGGAGCTGTTCCAGGTGTTTCTCCACGCTTTCAACGAACCCTGGCTGCCAGGAATCGTGCCGAGCAGATCAATCTTCATGTCGCCATCGAGATCGACAGGGATAGGTTGCGCAATCGCAGAGGAAGGCGGGGATATCGGAGTCGGCTCTATCTCAAAGGCATCAACATGCACACCGAAAGAGGGGCCGCGCGTTACATACGGAACGTCCCATCGTGGTTGCCCTGGTAGAGGGCCATGTTGAGCGTGGTTGCAGAATTGGCACTCATGACGAGGATGTCGAGTTTCCCGTCGAGCGTGAAATCGCCTGGAATGACATTGTATATAGGCGTCGTATGCCGCAGCTGGGAGCGTCTGTGGAAAGCGAACGCGCCTGTGGGACGAGTATGAGAGGGGGGTGACGCGTGCGACGAGGAGACTGACTGTGGTCCCAGAGGTACACGGACAGGACTTGTTGGCTCTCGTCTATCGTCAGCACGTCTAGACTGGGGTTGCGGCGTTGAATCGAGCGACCAAAGCGGGCGAGGGAGTTGTTCGCTTACAATTGGTCCCCGTTGAAGTCACCGAACGCAATGATACGATCTCCGTCTTCCAATCCCATGGAACCCGCTTCCATGAGAGCATCCTTCGTGAATCGTTTGGGAGAAAAGGGCCATATGGACGAGGCAGGGGTGATGAAGAGTAGTATGACGAGGAGGGCGTGTGATAGGACTGTGCTCGGACGTGTGTTGAGTTGGGATGAACCCCTTGGCATATCGATTGTAAAGTGTCTATCGTCCAGCAGGGGAAGAATTCATAAGTTACCTCGTAGTACAAGTGGCAGCAAAGCACCGACTTGCATCTCAAACACGAACAAACTTAACTAACAAGTACTGGCATCCCGCCCAAACATAGTTTTAGTTAGCACACTCATTTTTACTATATATGCAGGGCGGCTCGTTCCTCCAACCTATAGATGCTGGGGCGCGAGGGATCACCCCCCCACTTGCAGATAAGCTCACCAAGCAGCATACGTGCAGAGATGGCAACAGTGTTTGTGCTATATGTTTCTGCCCCCAAAACGCCCTTGATAACCAACCTGTCGCAGCGGGGGTGTGTCCAATGTTGGATTCCCCGGTATCCCATGACACCGAGACAAACAAGGACCCGCCCTTGGTCCACTTTGCTATTCCCATTAGTATCAAAATTATCTTCCGGTATGCGGCCAACCACAACTACTTCTGTAGCGACGCCCCCCATGTGCCGGATGTAACGAAGGCGTTGGAATCCCTTTCACAATACATTGCATACTAGGTGGGGATTCGTTGCCCATTGAGGGCCACAGCCGACTGCGGTCTGCTCCTGGCTTTGTACGACAACTACACGGTGGACGCGAAGCTACTCATTGACGAAGATCAAGAGGATGTCATCCGATTAGTGGAGGAAGAATTGGGGTTGGATAGGTCCAAGCGACCGAAGTGGTATTTCGACTGGGACGATCCGTGGTGCCCGCCAGACCCTGACTCCGACGAGCCTGAGAACGAATCGGTGAGTTATCAGCTTCACATACCATGGATGCTATGGCCCTCAGCTTACATAGATGTAGCATGTACCAGGCCTATAAAGCACATTTCTTCAGATTATTATCAGCGGCGTCCGTAGCAAAAAGATATTTAGCGACGTTTGGAGATCCACCACTTCCAAATACCTACATTAATTCGCACGGAAAGAGGGTGTTTGTTCAAAATGTGGGGTAGAATTAGCCAGGCGGAAAGTATTGGTACAGCAAAAAAAAACGTCTCGACTATTCCTTGTTTTGTTCTCTAAACTGTTTCGCCCACTAATCCTCTGTGAGCCTTCAGAAACGAAAGAAAGGACATGTTCGTACCAGCATGGAGGGTATCGGACGATCGGGAAGAACGTGCCGAGTCTGTCCGCGAAGTAGCGATGAGCACCCACCGCGTGGACACGAAAAAGCACCCGTATTACCTCCCGTTCTGCGCTGACAGACCATACACCATAGGCAATGGCAAATATGCCAGCCATCGTCATCGCCGTGTTACTTGCCCAATTCTTCGGACGGGTCCACCATCCACCTGTCGGTTCCTGTTACTTTGACTGGCAGTGAGGGGCATCCGTTCAAACGCACCTGCGGGTGACCATACATGTTTTGGGTACGGGTAACGCGCACCACCGCCCTGTGAGCAAAGTTGAGCCCAGCGTTCGTTATGAGCCGATGTTTAAACGAACCATGGTTGAAATATGAGTTTGGAATGGTTGGTTTCAAGATGAGAATGGAAAAGTAAAACCCTAACCTTAGGTCAATGTGACTCCCGCCGGAGTCGTCACGCGTCACGCATTGCAAGTCGAACAATTCGGACGCCAAACACTATGTATAGGGCCGACAGCGCGAGCGAGTAGATACAATTACATCTAAGATCATTTAAGAGGGTCGAAATCACTCCAGTTGTCCTTGGTCACTTGTTTGCTCGCTGCAACGACACGCGTGGGTTGCATCGGCGTGAGCATGGATGACATTGCAAGAGGTGACGAGTATAACGGGGGCGACGACATGGCGTGTGAAGGTATGATTGTCGTAGAGGGGGTATAGGTCGGAGCAGTATAGTTCGGAGGTGGGAAAGCGTTCGAAGGGGCTGCCGTTATATCAGACAGTGATATATTATAATTGGGCTTCTGGGGGACGGCGGCGAATGGCGTAGAGGACGAGAGGGGTTGCTGCAAAGGAGGTCTTGACATGCGATGCAATTGCGTTGCCTGTGACTGTGTCGAGCAGACTGGTCTATCGAACGACGACGAAGGGATCGGTTTGGCGCCAAGTCGCGAGGGTCGTGAAAAAGATACATCATTGATAGTCGAGAACCGTGGAGACGAGGGCAACGACTGGGTCTGGGGGAGTTGTGTAACTGGAGCCACGGTGGGACTTATGGTTGGTGCAGCAGTCGTGGGTGTAACCGACGGTTCAGGTGTCTGCAAGATCATCAGAATTGCGCTCTAACCTTGAAGGGCTGGGTTCGGCTAACCTCGGGAGTGTTAAATATACTGCCCCAAACATCGTCATCCCAACTTTTTGACCCATCGGCAACCGTGTCAGGATTTATACTACCATTGCTACGGCCCACCAGCGTCTCAAAATCAACACCAGACTCAAAGTTCGGCACCGCGAGACCATTAGCAGGTACAGACCGATCCTCTATGCGCTGCGAGTCTCGTAAGAACTGGTTATGTTCTTTCTCGACCCGTTCTCCAAGTTTACGAATGACGGCCATAAACCGTTGGAATTGTTGGACATTCAGCACTACGGATGAGCGTCAGCATCAGTTATGGCACGTCCTCGATCAACTCACGTGGGCCCATAGACATTGACCAGAGCTGCGGAAGGACAAGAGTTGCTACTGCTTCTCTATCAACCTTGAAACCCATAGCCTCTTGGACAGCAAGTGTAGCTATCTGTAAAGGGCGGTATATCTCGTGATGCTGGCAGCCTAGTTACGGACGTACCATCACAGCTGGTTCCTTGGTACGGATTTTCGACAAGAGGGGACATAGTTTTTGTGTCAAATTCGTCTGACGACCATCTTTACTCTATGCTCCGTTCCATGAAGAGAATGGACTTACTTGGTCAAGAGTCTTCACCATACTCAGGAAGGTGTCCAGTGTGGCGACCTTCACTGAGAGTAGTTTGGTCTTGGTAAATACCAGCTACGGAGAATGACTACACGGGATGATGATAATCTTCGAATAGAAACATACCGCTACGCGGGGGAACAATACACCCGATACTTCTGCATAATCAATGGTCTCACACAGGTTAGGGACTACTTTTAAGGCACGCTCCTGAACCTATGCAACGAGATGAGATGTATGGTACACGAAATGGATCGAAACACTCACCATGGCGTGCTCTGACTCTAAAGCATTATACACAAGTGGTAGTACCTCTTCGTAAGACGTCAGCGTAGCAAGTAAGTATCCGAAACGCAGTACCTACGTTCCCGGAAGACTCCACTTTCGGTTTTGCTCTGCAGCATTTCAAGATTATCCAGTAACGTGAGCATGTTTTGCGGTGGATCCTTGACAGTGAACAACGGCTTAAGACTGGGCAGAACAAGCTGTGCGAACTGAGTAGCTGACAGAATATTCGAGATGACGAAGACATTAGGGAGAATGTACGGAAGCAGATTTGTGTCTTTCATCTGCAAATCCACGTTATCTCAGTACACATTGGTTGGAACAACGGTAAGACTGAGGGTGCCGAACCTCTTCAAGCAGTGACGGCAATATCTTCCGTGTTCTTAAACCTTCTGAGAATCTACCCAATACACTGGTTAGACCTTTCATGAAGGATATTTTCTCTTCTCGGGTTTTTGCCGTAAAGTTTGATCGATCCAAAAAGTTTAGCGTAGAGATTGGGAGCGAGGAGAAAAAGGGGTGGGATGGAAGAGTGGCCGGAGTCGGCCGACCCTGCGACCCTCGTGTTATGAGTGATCGCAAAAGGTCTTATGCCAGGTGACGTCAGGCTCGGATAAGTGGGAGAAGCCACAAAGATAAATACCCTGCAAATCTACATCCATGTTCCCGCTATCTGGAACTGGGCGACCCGCATTATCGCGCAGAGTGCCGAGACTTCCGTGGTTGTGGAAAGGTGGTTTACCTTTACAATGAACAGAATATATCACAGCACCGAGAGAATACATGTCGGATGCTGTGACGAGTACCTCATCTAGAGCATATTCAGGAGCTGTGGTGAAATCTTAGCTTGACAGAGTCGAGGCAAAGGTGATGAAAATACCTATATAGTCGAGTGAACGCTGAATATAGGAGGGTACACGACCGTCAAACCCGGGAAACTCCCACCGCGACGGTGACCCGTCTGCAGTCAGTAGGGGGATGGTCATACCCAGCCCAGATATTTTCCAGTCACCCTAGGAATCAGCTTGATCAAAGACGTCATGGTCAAGGGGTTAGACATACGGCTTCGTTGATAATGACACATTCTGGTTTCAGGTTTGAATGTATCAATTTCGCAGATGAATGCAAGAATGAGAGTCCTTTGCATAGTTGAAGGATGCCCTTTCGGATCTGGACGAAGATGAATACACGAGGAGATGGTGTAAAGATGTTGTTACGCACCTCAATCTCGTCAAGTTCAACAAGAGGGGTGTAATATGAACCTCGTGGTATTGACATATCCAGAGGGGACAGAATGGGCTCTGTCGCAAAGATGAGTTCATTGCGCGTCTCCTCGAGAGGTTCGACCATCTCTTTACGATATCTTGTGAGTGAATCAGATAGGATGTGCGGAAGAGACACACCAAGGATAGACGGATGACGCAATTTGCTCAATGCAGCAGCCTAGGGACACGGTTAGTTCTATATTGATAGCGGTAAGTGTAGCTGTGACCTCGGCCTTCATAACCTCGAGGACGCGTTCCTTGGACAAGGGACCGAGGCCTTCCATCTCGGCTCGCTTGTCAAATGTCCAGACAGATACGCGCTTACTCGTGACCTTGTGTGTTGCCCCTTGCACCTTCCATAGACCAACTTTGATGGACGCTGGTGAGGTGTGTGCAGCAGAAAACGAAGGTCCTGCGGGCGTCGGTGTGGAGGAGCGACTACCATTTTGTGGGCCGATGTTGTAGGACTGCGATATCGCCGTCCGAGAGAAAAAGGATGTCGCTGCAGCAAGCATCGTCTCTTGCTGAAATGGCGGCCGGGAAACAGGATACTTGCTGATGTAATCCTATGTGTGTCCCTCTGCTCGGCTACTATGGGACACGGGTGCGGATCTAAAGTATTCCTTGTCTGACCTCTACGCTCACCTTCCCGAATGAGGCCAACTATCCGTGTACTCAATAGTCGCGTCGTGCGCTCAAAGAGCACGGCGTTCATCGGGCTAGGTCGTATGGGCTCGGAGATGGCCTACAACCTCTTTTCGAAGAGACTTGCTCAGTCTTCGGATGCATGCTTTGTAGTGTGCGACGCGGTGCCGGAGAGCGCAACGGTGTTTCGTCAAAACTTTTTGTCACAGTTCCCAGGCGCGAACATTGACATTGCCCAGACCCCGGAGGAGTAGGTTACTTTGTCCGGTTAAATTGCGCCTCGTCACGGATAAGCTCATGTAAACACATCTGACAGAGCTGTGGACCGTTCTGGAACTGTGATTACAATGCTCCCTTCGTCACCCCAGGTCAAGACTGTCTACTGCGATCGAAACGGGATTATACCTGCGCTGAAAGCACTGAAGAGTACCGAAGCGCAAAATACACTGTTTATCGACTCTACGACACTGGATGTGGGTGTCGCGCGCCAAGTCGCTGGAGATGTCACATTGACAGGGGCACACATGATTGACGCGCCCGTATCTGGAGGTTTGTATTGGTTGAATGTGTGTGGCCCTCGCCAATGAATACAATTGTAGGGGTTACGGGTGCACAAGCAGGCACGCTTTCGTTCCTCGTTGGGGGTACAGAAGTGTCTTTCCTGCAAGCCCGGCCGATTCTAGAGCTGATGGGAAAACGTATTATCCACTGTGGCTCGCCTGGGGCGGGGTTGGGTGCCAAGATTTGCAACAACCTTGTGCTGGGAGTGCAACAGATTGTCGTTGGAGAGGCTATGTTGCTGGGACGGAAGCTGGGACTGGACCCTGCTGTGCTTGCAGGGGTGATCAATAGCTCGACGGGAAGCTGTTGGGCTTCTTCCGTCAACAACCCTGTGCCGAGTTCGCTTCCTGATAAAACGCCACCCTGTGAGAAGGACTATGAAGGGGGCTTTGCGACGGCTCTTATGTTGAAGGTGGGTGATTGATTACAGTGTTGCTGTGAGTGGAGAATGAATTGCCGGGTAGGACATGGATCTCGCCATCAACATCGGCAAGAGTAGCGAGAGTACGCTTCCCCTTGGAGAGGCTGCCAGGGAAATCTATGCAGAAGCGATCCAAGAGCGTCCAGAGCTCGCTAAGAAGGATTTCTCGTCAGTGTATGTGCACCTGAAAGCGGGCGGTTCTCCGCCGACTCGTGCTGATTAAGTGTTTGATTACGTAATGAAAGGTAGTAATTCTTTGACGCCAATATTTGACGGTATATAAAGGACCGCGTGTAGTCCATAACGACCGATCCCGTCCACTTCCACCATGGGAGACTTTCCGTCCGCCATCATATTCGGTACGTCCTCAAATCCACCCCCCTCCCCGATCCTATTCCGATCTCCCCCAGGTGGCGTCAACACCTACTCCCGTGCTCTCGCGGCTCTCCTCGTCCCTCCAAACGGTCCACGCTTGGTATCTGTACGGCTACTTCCTCTCCTATTTATTTCCCATCACTCAATCGCCATACAGCACCTGCGTATCGTCGACAAGTTTTCCGTATCCCCTCCCACGACGTCAGCATACTCCCTCCTTACCCACAACACCGCTAATCTCGCTCATACAGCTATCTTGGCGCACAATTCCCAAAGGTTCTGTCTCAGTCAGACGTCGAGTACCGTCAGGCCAATCTCACCGTTCCCGGTAAGTCACCATCCGCAGGATCCATGTCTATCTTACCCTCCCTAAGCTGCTGTTGCCTCTGCTTTTGAGCCTTCTCCGGGCAAGCCACCCTTTTCTTATGTATTCGATCTCACAGGGGAGGTTAATCTCGACCGCGGAGAAGTTGTACATCGCCTTCTTTCTCGCCCCTCTCCCTCCGCTGATATCGTTACATTCCAGATTGCGATCAAGTTGACGTTTACAGTTGCCCGCATCATCGCGCTGGAGGCAGCGAAACGCAACGTAAAGGCATACGTCCGCTTGCAACAACCGGTATATGAATCCTCTGATAAGGGTACCCATGACGAAAAAGAGGACGTCAAGCCCGTAAGACCTCTTGATGTTTGGTGGCACGAAACGCTCCGCATGTTGGCATCTATCCAAGGGTAACCATACTAATCCCGTACAAAAAGGCACGCTAACTGTCACCAGGCTGAACCTTGTCATTTTGCGCTCTGGCTTCGTGTATGGCCCCTACGTGGAATTTGGCCTTTGTGAGAACGCCACTGCGCTTTTGGTTATATGATTCTGACGTGGTGAATCAAAAGATCCCCTAGTCATTACCGTCGCATCAGTATATGG
>QFES01002310.1:6045-22888 GCA_003316375.1 Tylopilus plumbeoviolaceoides
CCTCACTCCTCACGGTCACCCCGACAAGTCCAGCCGTCTTAACAACCTCGGCATCTCCTTGAATACTCGTTTCGAACACCTCGGCGAGCTCAGTGACCTCGAGGACGCCATTTCAATCCAGAGGGATGCTGTTGACCTCACTCCTCACAGTCATCCTGACATGCCCCTCTTTCTCACCAACCTCGGCAGGTCCTTCACTTCTTGCTACGAACGACTCGGGGAGATCATCAGACTCGAGCAAGCAATTTCTATATTTTCTCATGCGGCTTCATCTCCCGTTGGCCCTGTCAATCATCGTCTTCGCGCTGCACAGGAATGGATATCGTGCGCACGCCGTATTTCCCATCCTTCTCTCTTGCATGCATATTCCGTCGCCCTCATTCTCATTCCTCAATCTGCATGGATTGGCCTTCCTCTTACTCGTCGTTACCAACACCTATCCGAGGCTTCCGATATTGTCCGGGAAGCAGTGGCTACTGCCCTGGATGCTGGATTCCCAGAAGCTGCGATTGAGTGGCTTGAGCAAGGGCGCTCCGTTGTTTGGGGTGAACTTTTCCAACTTCGCAGCTCCTACGAAGAATTATCGTCTGCTTACCCGCAGCATGCTCAAAGACTTCGTGATGTCTCAACCGAATTAGACTATGCTACTGCTGCATACGAACAATCATCATCCGCCATCTCTGAACGGGCTCGAGAAATGTTTGCCACCCTCAAGTCCGCTAGCACGCTTGGCCATACAGCTTTATCAGATCTCGTGGAACAAGCGCAGCTGACTCAACGTGCACTACATAGCGCGACAGAGTCATCAAAACTAGTTGCAGCCCAGCAGCGTATGCTTGCAATCCAGCGAGATAACCTGCTCCAGGAGATCAGAAGGTTGCCAGGCTTCGAGCAGTTCCTCCGCCCCAAACGGTTCTCTCAGCTCCACGCTTCAGCGCATGCTGGACCGGTGGTCATCCTCAACGTCGCAGAGACCCGTTGCGACGCCTTAATTGTGCTTGCAGAGCTCGATCACGTTATTCACGTCCCGCTCCCTAAACTCACTCTCGAGCGAGCCACCAATCTTCAGAGCATCTTGACCAAGCACGCTCGTCATGCAAGGACGGGAAAACCAGCGCCAGGAGATGATATTAGTTGGGAACATGTTTTAGCGCCCCTGTGGCAAAGCATCGTCAAGCCTGTCCTCGACGCGTTGGCTATCTCAGTACGTGTCATTTGAACTTGCGCTTCATCGATGAGTTGCTGATCTGTGATTGCAAACAGGTGCCCGGTAGTGTGGAGCTACCACGGATTTTCTGGTGTCCTACCGGTCCTCTTGCCTTCGTTCCCATTCATGCAGCTGGTTTGTACGACAGACAGTATGCGGAACCAGGCCATAAAGTATTCGATTTCGTCGTTTCGTCATACATCCCTACTCTCAGCATTCTTTCGCAACTATCTAACCCTGGGGTAGCACAAGATCGTGGCAACCTTCGCCTCCTCCTTGTCCGTCAACCATCTTCGGACGGCCATGGCCATCTTCCAGGTGTCGAGATCGAGCTGGGACGCGTCAGAAAGATAGTTATGAATGCACCTTCGGCGCGTACCACCCTCCTGGAGACCTCCCGTGGGACAGTCGAAGAAGTCCTCGACCTAATGAAGGAAGCAGATTGGGTCCACTTTGCTTGCCACGGAGCCCAAGATGGTTTGGACAGCGGGCTTTGTCTCGCCAACAAACGCCGTCTGAAGTTGCGTGACCTTGCCACGCTGTCACGTCCCAGAGGTGGTCTTGCCTTTCTTTCCGCATGTCAGACGGCCAAAGGAGAGAAGAAGCTCTCTGAAGAGGCCATCCATATGGCAGCAGGGATGTTGTTTGCGGGTTACAGTGGCGTCGTGGGTACGATGTGGTCGATCAGTGATCGGCTTGCACCGGATGTTACAGAGGACGTGTACGCACAACTGTTTGGGAAGGGTACAACTCCGGATCATCGGGATGCAGCACGGGCATTGCACGACGCTGTTGGGGGTCTTCGGAGGAGGGGCGTGCCATTCCAGGAGTGGACTCCGTTTATCCACGTAGGTCTTTGAGGAATTTCTCTATCCGCATGGTGTCCTGCTGCCAGTGTCATCCTGGTATCGTTAGATTCGAGTAAGGACTACTTGTGACCATTTGTTTCGACCAATATCGTATGCGACAGCATGACAGAAAAAGAATGTTAGAGGGTGTGCGTAAGGCACCGGGCCCCAGGCACACGTGGTAGTATTCACTTGATCCTATAACCGTCGTCTCCGAGTGAACTCAGTGAAGCAGTTAAGGAGTAGCAAATCCAAGTTAATGACGTGACGGGATCGGAGGCAGTGAAGGGTAGTACATCGGACGGCACCTGGCACTGGCTCGCCACATTCTAAACTGTGAGTCCTTCCCCTCTCTGTCCCGCAGACCATGCGACACTGCAAGGTCGCCATTGAATGTATTCCCACTTTGGTGCCATCTTTAATCTACCACTGTCGAATTTTGCCTTCCTCGTCGCCACCCACGCTCTCCGTCACCGGGTAACGCGACTGAATGGAGTCCCTTTGACAATGGATCTTGATACGTTTTTTCCCCCTGCCGCTGACGATCCACTGTCCGTCTCGTGACATCACAAGGTCATCAATGCCAATTCTCGAAGGCGCTACTTTCTACTATTGCCTTGGTCACCGCCCACGACATGCTCTCCATCAGCGACTGCAACGGAATACATTACTGCTCGACAACGATCTTGATCCCATTTGCTCCCTTTCATGAGGAACCAGTCTTTGCAATCAACTCGTCGAAATTGGATTTCAATCATCTTGTCTACATCATATTCGACCGACTACTATGTTTCTGCTTGGTGGCCGTTTCATGAGGCAGGTCGGTTATCATCATTCTCTGTTTCTCCGATCGATTGACTTGTCCATTCACTTTGCCGTCGCAGACCCGTCCTCGAGGACATACCCAGCTAGAGGTGATGAAAGTAGGCTGCGTCATGGTGATCGTAGATCAGCACACCAGGTGAGCCCGTGGTGTCACCTGCTTGCACCCACGTGTTTCCTTATAATTATAGAATCACGATCAACATGTACGCAGAAGCTTCTCGTGCCCCCGGGCGTTTTTTTGATTCAAATACATGTAACCCTTGACCATCATCAATCAGATGCACTTCGGTAAGCTCGTCACTACTAGTATATCGCTCTAGTGTCATCGACCACATAGAGTCACACGCAAATATGACCTCGTGCCCTGGGCGCTTCTCCTGACCCATGTTACGAACGACTCAGGGAGATCAGCAGACTCGAGCAAGCAATTTCTATATTTTCTCATGCGGCTTCATCTCCCGTTGGCCCTGTCAATCATGGTTTTCGCGCTGCACAGCAATGGGTATTGTGCGCACGCCGCATTTCCCATCCTTCTCTCCTCCATGCATATTCCGTCGCCCTCGTTCTCATTCCTCAATTCGCATGGATTGGCCTTTCTCTTGAGGGTCGTTACCAACGCCTATCCGACGCTTCCGATATTGTCCGGGAAGCAGTGGCCGCTGCCCTGGATGCTGGATTACCAGAAGCTGCGATTGAGTGGCTTGAGCAGGGCGTTCCGCTTCGCAGCTCTTATGAAGAGTTGTCGACTGCTCATCCTGAACATACCCATAGGCTGCGCAAACTCCACCGATCTAGATCAAGCAGCCGCCACTCATGAAATGTTGTCCGAGCCAGAACAGGCTTCACCTAGCGTATCTCAACTGATTGAGTCATCGCGCCAGGTGGCTGACAAGCAGCGTAGGCTTGCAATCGAGCGAGACTTGATTGTTCGGTTTCTACACTTGAATCTTTTACTACCCTCTGTATTCCCTAGAACACCGGTACCTCTTCGATGTTTTCATGTGGTCTGGATGTCGTACTGTATTGTGTATGCATCTGTAATATCGACTCCTGTTCCGTCCCAAGCCTGCAGGTTACAGAAGGTGAACTTGAAGGCACGATCCTGAGAGATTGCGAAACGTGCGACTCCGAGTCGGAGGGGAAGATCGGTGCAGGAGAATGAGCTCCTTTGGAGTCCATGCGCTGGTGGCAGTGGAGCCATTCCAAGTGACAGCTCAGGGAGAGAACGACACTCAAGAATTTCTCACGCAACACTGTTGCACTCCCGAGTCGCCATCGGTCATGATCATGAACGTCGAAGTTTATCTCTTAACCATACTTCCCATTATTTAATTCGTAGCCATCTCCCTGTTTCCCACTCAACGACATTCAGCTCTTTGATCTCCTGGTCAACCTACTCAGAGTCTCAGAAAGCTTGGAGCGTCACAACAATACCATGGAAAAACGATCAAGCCAAGGGGTACCAACCTTGAATTTAAATTCGCGGAAGTGTTCCTAGATCATGCATCATGTGCAACGGATGCCGGTACCGATGATGCGAGTCTTACGGGTTGCCGCTCACATCATGATCAGGTTGTGCAAGTAAAGCTCCAGTGTGGGGTCACCAGATCAAGTCACTGGTTCTCCATTCAACTACCTCAAGCCGTTCTATTCCCAGTCGGTTCTTGATCGCCGTTTGTCAAGGGATTCTGTTATTCGTCCCGCGCCATTTCTCCGCATCTTCTGCTTCCACGGGGTATTTAAACATCGGCCAACCCTCTCCGTGCTTCCCGCGTCTTTTTCACTCTTTACGATGGTGGGGATAACACAGGATCCAGAGAAAATCGAGCCTAACGAGGTCGCAAGCATCGAGAAAGGCAGCGCCCAGCATGGCAACCTCACTTTCCTCGCGCAAGCCGCCATCAACGAACATGCCCTCACGCCTCTCCAAGCCATGCGCATTTACTGGCGCGCCCTCTTTTGGTGTCTCTTCATGTGCATTGGCGCACTTTTGTGGGGTTATGATTCGCAGGTACGTCTCCCCACGTGTTGTGTATGACTCTCATGTACGGCTGGGTGCGATAACGTCCGAACGTCTAGGTCGGTGGTGGGTTGTTGAGCGTATCTCAGTTTCGCAACGATTTTGGATATGTCACGAGCAACGGCGAAACGATCCTTCCTGCTAGTTGGCAGAGCGCGTTCAACAGCGTCAGCTCGATTGGGGGCATGTTCGGTGGTCTCTCATTGGGTTGGATCTCAGACCGATTGGGGTAGGCCATTTTGATATCTGGGTGTGTTTGTCCGCTAAGATTGGCGTGATAGACGACGCGGCGCCGTTGCTGTTGCTTGTTTTATTTCCATCACTGGTGTAGTGATTCAATTTTTCACTCCAAAACACGCCAATGGGATGCTTCTCGTCGGAAAGCTCATCAATGGATTTGCTCTTGGTTTGCTCTTTCACTCTGAGGACGTGTCTTGGGGTTTCTAACCGTGTCGCAATAGGAATGTATGTCTCATGTGCTGGTGGTTACTGCGCAGAGGTGTCGCCGCTCGCTCTCCGAGGCATTACAACTGCCGCGGTCAACCTGTGGATTGATCGTAAGTGCATGTTATCCACATTAGTTGCAGATTCCGCCTGACGCTTGACTAGTTGGTCAATTGTGAGAATTCGTGACCTCGAGCGTCATATCTGATCTGAAATCTCCTTCGTCTACAGCCTATCCAACGGAGTCATTCGGGGAACCGGGAATAGAACGGATGTCTATGCTTACAGACTTCCGTTGTGAGTATTGCCATGAAAATCTTCATTGTCCCACCAAACTTACTTTGTCAGTGCCCTACAGTGGATTTTCCCGGTCATCCTCTTGATTGGCCTTCCTTTCGCGCCCGAGTCGCCATGGTGGCTGGCACGAAAAGGGCGATACGAGGACGCGGAAAAAGTCCTTATCCATCTTGGAGGACCAACAATCGACGCCAAATACCAACGGCAGCAAATCCAAGAGACAATCGAACTCGAGGACTCATATTCTGCGACGGCTACATACTTGGATTGCTTCAGAGGTTTGTCATTCCTATCGAGTATGTTGGAATAGAGTTTGAGTGTTTGCCCAGGCGAAAATTTGAAGCGTACTATTGTTGCCATGATGGTGTTCGTACTCCAGCAAGGTGCTGGTGAGTATATGCATGTGCACTCGTCTTGACTAGTGATTGATTGAGATTTTTAGGTGTGGTCTTCGTATTGGGATTCAGCACATACTTTTTCGAGCTTTCCGGGTTTGCCTCGAACAACGCCTTTAACCTTGGTGTAGGGGTGACTGCCATTGGTGTAAGTTACAAAATGTGGTCGCGATACCACCCTGGTGACCTCAAACAAAGGTCGTCGGAAACCTCTTGACCTTTTATACAGTCAACCGCTTTGGCCGTCGCTTCATCTTCAACTGGGGCATGGTCGCTTGTACAGCCATCTTACTCCTGATTGGATTTACTTGGATAGGTAACGCACATCAAGGAGCCAAGTGGGCCGTCTCGGCATTTGTAAGTCACCTTTCCGACGAATCCCAAGTCCCCGATGACAGTGCTAACGGGACACGCACCGACTCTTTAGACGATCATCTACAACTTTGTGTACCAAACCAGCATGTGCGCCCGCCTGGCTTGTTTTCCGGTTCGAAGCTTACTCTCGGTCAAACAGTGGCCCTCTGGGATACGTTATCTTCGCTGAAGTCTCGTCCGCCAAGCTTCGTTCAAAGACGGTTGGTATCGGTATTTGGACGAATTCGCTCTGCGGCATGCTTGCCAACATCATCATTCCCTATCTGTGAGTGACCGCTGTCGCTCCATATGCGCTATTGCTCACCCCTCGGTCCTAAAGTGTCAATCCCGATGAAGCGAACCTTGGCGGCTACGTCGGTTTCGTCTTTGGAGGTCTCGCCTTCGCGGGAACCATCTGGGCGTACTTTTTCATCCCCGAGACCAGAGGGCGAACTGTCGACGAGTACGTGGCGTGTCTTTCTATTGTCGTTGTTTGGGATGCGAACTGAGTTGGCGCGTGCGATGCTTAGGCTCGACTTGTTGTACGAGAAGCGGGTGCCAGCGAGGCACTTCGCGACGTACAAGCTGTATGATGGGGAGGGGGAGAAAGCTTGAGGGACCGTGGCGCTTTGGAGCGTGCGACGGGGGCGAACAGAAATACCATTGTTGACGGGGACGATACCACTTGGGGAGAAATTACTTGATCATGGGAAGGGACCCACGACTGTATGATAGGATATCCACATTTTGTGCCCATTTTTAGTGCCCTGGTCATTGGACCAGAGTTGGTAAAAGGGACCTCGCTTGATCGATGTGTCATTTGGGTGTCACAGAATAATCCTTGAGCGTACTGCAAGTAGTACTCGTGGGGCTCCATCTGTACACGATCGATGTGTCATTGATGCCGGATTCGGACTCCTGGAAGAAGCTCTCATGATGGCATTTTTCACACAGCGCGTCACATCATGATTTTGAGCCTTGGCTCCGAGTCGTTGACCATGGCTCAAACTAGGCGCCATACCAGACTCAGTGCAGAACCCTCACGGCTTGTTCGTGAGCGGACCCACACCGTCTTAGCTATTGTCAACGCGATCCCACTTGAAAGCTTTGACACCGACGCTCAATTCAACAATCAATGCTTGCATCGAATCCCGAGCTCCGAGTCCGATGCTCACACCGTGACCGGCCATGCATAGGTCGAAGCAAAAACACCGTGACTTGTTCATGTGATTCCCACTGGTCCTCCAGTTTAATGTCGCCTACTGTGTCTGCAAAGCGCTTTGGCGCTAGACTACTAGTAGACAACATGGCATGTACCAAAGTGTACCGGCTGGGACTCGGATCCGAATCGAGGTCGGAAAGTATGTCTGTTTCACTTTGACGACATGTTTCGGAGCTATTAACATGCTGCAACTCGATTAGACCTACCCGATTGTGATTGAAAAGCTTGGGCCCCTGTGACTTTTGAGTACTCCGAAGTAACACCTTTCCCCCGTTCGATAATCGACCGTCATTAATCCCGGACAGTACCTTCCTTTCAGATGGGCCGAGTACCAGTAAGTTTGGTCCTTGGTTCTTAGAGCTCATGTGTGACAACAGTCGAACTCTTGCTCAGGCTTCGTTTGAAATGCCAGTGAAACAATGGGTATCCGTACCACGCGTTCCTCCGAGGATGGAACTCGACGAAGCTATTCTCCACCATATCAACGAATTCGCACCTTCCGAGTAAACCATTATAGGAAAACGGCACATTTGTCCTTCCTGTTCGCGAGAACGAAACTGTGAAAGTTATAGGTGGAGTCGAGGCGGGTTCGTGCTTTCTCGAACGACTTCCACATCGGATAAGCTGTAGATATAGTGAAAGAGTTGCTATACGAGCTTGCAGAGCATGTGCCTCATCGGTACCTCTTCAGGTTCGTATCGTATTTCGTGGCTTCCCTCATTAGCCTCAGCACTGAGCATCTGAAGGAATGCCCCATTCCTCGCATTGCAAAGTGCCGGTCGACACAATCGAAGTTTCTAAGACCTAGTGGAAGAGGACTCCAGAATCATAAAGCATCGTCTGTAAGTAATTATTGGTGATACGCAAGTCGTCCACGCCGCTCACAATCTGCACAAGGACACACAACATCGGGATAATAGTTGAAGGTAATCGACTAGTTTTCGCAAAGATTTGCCATGCTCATCTTATCGGCAAGGTACGGACGGCCCGGCGTTTGCGCGACAAAATTGGAATGCCATTGGACAAAATACATCGCTGCCTCAGTGTAAGGTCTTTCCTTGCTGAAGAATCCGTAGAGGTTTTGAACCTTCTATGGTATAGTCACGGAAAGTTGCGGCTCTTATCATCATTATTTATTTCTTCCAAAAGTCTGCCCGTAGATAAACCAGTGATAATAGCAATCATCCCATACAGGTCGTTCCGCTGAGAGCTCCAGACCTCAATCTATCCAGCAGAGCTCACTGCTTGGTTCGCTTAATGGGCCGGAATGCAGGTTTTTTACTCACTGATGAGGCAATGACTCAAGGCACGTCCCATATATCCCTCCTTCAGATCTCCACGTTAGAAGTGAAAGATAACCCTGTGCCAACTTCTCCGCACGCCGGCAGGGGCTATTTTGTTTGGAATACATGCGTATCAGCTCAAGTCGCAAGAGCTTTCCTGTTAGTGAGGTGTCGCGGCCCATCTGACAAGCGTAGTAAGTGGAGGTTGCATTTCACAAGGGGCGTTGGCGGTACCAAGATGTCATTCACACTTTTTTCGATGAACGCGCGCAGAAGGATGGCACTGGATTAGCAAAGGGAATGCTACTAGCTGATACTAGGCCTGAAAACCTGCACATGCCAGACTGCATGGAAATCACAATCGAGTTTAAGCTGTTTGATTCAAACGCTCGATCATTACGTCTTGTCTCTCATTAAACTTCGCGAATCTTGTCAAGTATCGCGTGTTTTTGTGACAGTCTGTGTGATTACTGTTGTGGCAAAGCTTTAGTGGGCCGTCCAAGCTTTGTCCAGCCTGGTGGTCTTTGGTACGCTTTCACAGTGAATGACAACAATTGTGTCCTTCGGGTGGTCCAGACAATCATCATAGCCTAGTCAAAGCAAGGATCCACATCTTACCGGATATGCAAGCGACAAAGGAATCATCGACGCTGTGGTGGCCCATGCCTTGTCCACTCAACTTCTTCGAGCCAGCCTATAAGAACCATGGATTGCATCGATGGCGAGCATCGAAAGCCTCAAGCTACAAGGGCACCCCAGCAACATACAACCAACGAAATATATAACTACCGACAGCAGCACGATGGTCCAACCTACATTGCCGTTGTACCCAGTGGACGTTACCGCCATTAATGACGGTGTTTGGAATGAGCCAGTAGAACTGAGCCACCCGTATCCGTACCGTTTCGAAGTAAGTAGCAAACGATTGAGGTGCTCGATGTGATTCTGAATTTGGATTTAGCTTGGGGAGATAGTATGGATTCGTGCCAGTGATGGCGTATGGTATCTGGGAAAAGTGGTTTGTGAAGGGATGGCAGCCACGACGAAATTGGTGAGGGCTGATATGCAAAATTACTTTTATTAGTCCTGACCGGCAATCACAGAATGTGCCAGGCCTATTCTTTCATGTGGAGTTCCGTCTGGGAGGACTGGGAGGGCCGAACGTCCGAAAGTGGTTTGCACCACTAAACGGGGAGATCAAACCCGACACTGAACAAACGCATCAGTGGTTAATGGAAGCTGGTTACTTGTGGCCAGGCGTGATGAACCACAACTAGTGACACTGACTTGTGGTAGTTGGATCCCCTTTCTCTAATAGAATATTGGTTAATGGAAAAGGTGCTGGTGTTCAAGTTAACCACAGTGTATCAATACTCAGGGTAGGACGTACCTTATCGTACATCAACCAATGAAGATTGCCAATGACAACAAAGTATCACCGTGACAGTGAGGCAGCGCCCATGTCACTGATCATCGTTGTCGTGTCTGATTACAAGTAGCCAGCATTCGATAACCACTGAAGTGTTTGTTCCGTGTCAGATTTGAGCTTTCCGATCGGTGCTGCAAACCACTTTCGGAAGTTGGGCCCTTCTACACAGAACTCCACGAAAAAGTAAAGGCCTAGCATATTCTGTGATCACTGGTTAGGACTAATAAAACAATTTTGCCCATCAATCCTCACCAAATTCGTCATACCCCCATTGGTTCACAAACCACATTTCCCGGATTATATCGTTCGCCATCACTGGTACGAATCCCTACTCTTGCCGCAGCCTAAATCTAAATCAATAATGGAATCAAGCACCTCAAACATTTGCGACTTACTAGGAAAGGACCACCACGGATGGTCCAGTTCTACTAGGTCATTCCAAGCATTGCCATTCGAGATGGCAAGGTCGACAGGTACAACGGCAATGTAGTTTGGGCCATCGTGCGCCACAAATTTCAGGTTTACCCAACTGAATTCGTAGTCGGAGGGCTGCAAGAAAGGAATGATCTAAGAAAGTGGTTGTCAGAGTTGTCCCGTGCCTAGGGCGAGAGTCAAGTAGTACAAGAGCCCAAAATAAATTAAGCGCCATGCACAGTAGTGAAAGTACACGGCATGATAATCTGTCGAGAACGTCAATGAAATTTGAGTCATCTGTAGGGCATCTATGCAAGTGGGGGCGGACGTACATAGGGATTTCAGCTGCTTGATCGCTGTGGCTTCGACTGATGGGAGTGATTCGAGGATATCACGGGTTTATATATCGTCTGCGAACGATAAAGTAGCCATGTTACCGACCCGACGATAAAGTAACAAAGGATCAATGCGACGGCCCTTATGCCAAAGGAAAAAGTGGACAAGGTAGTTTCGTGGTGAATATTGACAACAAAGTGTCACCGTGACAATGCAAAAGTTGCTGCAGGCTCGGTTGAGCACCTCAGCTACAAGTTCAAGGTTACTTACCGCATGATTCGTCTCCGTTCAAACCGAAGCGATGGCTGTAGCGAGTGGCACCTGTCAACCTCAGCCTGCAATCCCAACTTGACCATCGGCGCATATGCATCAGCTTTTGTAGTCTGGCAACAGTTTAAGGCTTCTCCGGAGTGCTACAAAAGAGCCTTCTACAGTTCCACTGGCAACTCCGACCGAGAGAGGGACTCAGAGAGATTATTGATCAACGAGGTAAGCAAAACTTGTGAACTTCGACCTAAGTTGACTCTGCTCCGAGCATGTGCTGACTGCGTGCTCCGCATGTGAAGTCATTGCGTTCGAATCGAGTCATTGGGCGCATCATGCATCAGCACTTCAGCCATGACGTGCACGTCTGGTTCGTTCAAGCTGTTCGGTTCAATCTCTGCGGGGATAGCCGAGTACCACTCTTGGCCAAACTCCGTCATATCTACGCAGTAAGAAGACTTCCTTTCCAACTCACGGTTACAGTGCTGATCCTTGGCACCCGGACGTTCATCGGTTCCTGTCCCTAGCTAGGTTCTCAACTGTCCGACCCCGTTGATGGTGAGCTAGAATGCACCCAAATTTAGTATACGGCGTTCTAGGTGGATCAAGATCGCTGGAAAAACAGCACGAGTTGATGGGATCTCTTTTGCTCCGATGGGCCATCAACACATGGCAGGTGGTATGGAACGGTCTCTTGATCATACCTGTTCCGGCTCGACGCACTCACCATTTTCAGGTACTTGTATATCTGCTCCGAGGACGAACCGTAAAGAAAAAAAGTATTTTGGTTGGTTCGACCGAGTTCGAGCGGAGCGGGCATTATTCAAACTTGAAGCACTCTACAAACGTGCGTGGTGGAAATTGCTGAAAACGCACGTGGCTACTTAGTCCAATAACCGGATCTCAGATGGGAAGTGAGTGTGAGCACTGCGTGAGCCTGAGAGAAGCCTCCCACCTACGTTTTGCTTTTGGGTTCGAACAGTTGAGAGCTTATTTTGCTTCCAAACTCGTATTCTCGAGCGGCGGCGCTATAAAGGCACTTGCAGGGGATTTCCCACCTGCCGGAGGATATCACCACATCAGCATTATCCAGTAAACCAAATGGCTACCGCCGTTAGTATCGAACTATCTGACCCTTTTGGTAACGTCTCAGGAGCTTCGTTCAACGACTATGACATTGGTAAGACATTCGTGTTTAGTGCTCGTTTCCAGGAGGTGTTGACAATAGTCGTGAACGCTAGCGAGCAAGGGAAAGAAGAAGATTAGCCAGATCTCATTGTACAAGTCTGGGAGCAATGTCGTCGGCATAAAGACTACTTACATACCGAAGGATGAGAAATCCCATGGTGACGTTTCAGGAGATAGTCCGACTGTAATCACACTCGATGATGGTAAGCAGGTCCCTCGGGCATTGCTGGCCCTTTACTGAAGTGATACCCTTCTGTCCAGACCAACACATCATCGCGGCCTTTGTAGTCACCTCGCGCACGCACGAGATCTTGGGCGTGTTTTTCAACGTCGCAAACACAAAAGGCATGGTAGAGAAGAAAGGGATCGATGGTAGGTGAAGCTGCATGCCGCAGATGTATTTGACTTCATCATGTCTTGCCAGCGGATGATCCTCCTCGGGGATACACCGTCGAAAGAGCGTTTGGACACATCATTGCGTTTCATGGAACCGCCACGGGTGAGAATATCGTTCCATAGCAAATGTTTCGCACACGACTGACCGGCTCCGTGTACTTCCTTTTCAGATGACACCCTAACGTCGCTCGGCTTCCAGGTTTTACAAAGCCGCTGAACGCTGGTGTCGGGTGTAGTCAGAGTGGTTCAAATATCTAGTCTTTTCTTGGAGATGAACCAAATGGTTTTGTAAGAAAGCTTGGCTTGTACTCTTGCGCATTGTTGAAATCAGCTGGTACCCAAGACCATTTGAAGATTGCTCAGGTGACGCGCTAACGTAGGTTTCTATCATGCCACATGTAGGTATGTAACGGCGTGTCACGGTCACGGTTGTCTCTGGCTCATTCCGACGCCAACTTGAACCTCGCGACTGGTGAGAGCCGCCAACGACTGGAATAAACACCAAACTTGCCGAAGTGGGGCACTATGACTTGAATTATGAGCGAGGGTCGAACCGATTCGTACCTGCTCAAGGCTGACTTAAGAGATTCCATTCTAGATGCCATGTCCCAAATCCCGGGGCTTTCCCTCTAGTAAGCCTTTCCATCCAAGACAAAGATGGAAAGAAGTATAAAGTCTTCTCACATGTCGCAGCCGGCTTGTCACCATTAGTCCGCCACCACTCGCCACGTACTACTGCGAGCTGCAACTCCAATGTCCAAGTCCAATATTTTGCCTTCCAAAGGCGTCGAGTTTTGCGACTTTCCTCTTTACGAGGATCCGGATCTCGATCTTGTTGCCTTCAATGACCTTAGTTTAGGTGAGGGCGGCCAACTTGTGTCGTCGTCGACTCGGCGATGCAGTCGATTTGTTAACTGTGCTTAGTCGAAGGTTGGACGACCACGCTACGCATCGAGGGAATCCAACAAATCGTGCTGTATCAAGATGACGATAACGTCGACGGCATCGAACTCGTCTACTTCATGAGCGACGGTAACTTTTCGCCACGAATCCTCCACGGCAAGAAGACGAACAAGTCCGTCAAAATTGACATCTCTGGTGGGTTTTCTTCTCACATGTCGAATAATTTTTCCTGACGTATCCACGTCTTGTGGTGTTGTTACCTGAATCTCTGATTTTAGCGACTGAGCGCGTTATTGCGGCCTTTGTAGGCATTGATCCCAAGGAGCCTAAAGCCCATAAGGCTCTGAAGTCTCTTCGTTTCACCAAGACTGATTATGACACGGGGGAGGTGGCGACTGAAGGTGAGCAAGTTGGCATGGCCCGGTCCTGTTTCAGTACCGCCAGTGGCGACTCACTTCGTGATCGTTATAACATCCAGGGATAACTTCCTCCATGAAAGGTATTGAATACAAGGCAGCATTCGGGGAGGTCTGTGCGTTCCGAGGCACAAAGGTTAGAAGAGGGGGAGGTGTGTAGACTGCATGCAAACTGATTGCTTTTCCTGAAAATCTCATCGTGCATGCTTATCTTTCAGACCAGCTGGTCACCCTTGGTGTTCAAACTCGTTATTTCGGCCCCGCAACTCGAGACTCAATACCATTCAAATCTCCTATTGCGTGGAACCCAGCCCCTGCCCACCGACACCATTAGATTGACGTTGCGGACTTACGTGCTTGACTGACTCGGGCATTGATGGAGGGTTTGAATAGTACTCAGCCGTTTCATGTCTTGTTGCATCGCTATTATGTTAACGCTTGGCTTGTAAAACAACTGTAGCAGTTCCTCCGTCGGGCCATTGTGATGTGCGATAACAGACACTGAGCTGTGGAATCATCTTTGTGTCTTTGCCGAAGTGCGCATGTCGGGGGGTGTCTGACCGGAAATGTGAATGACAACGTGCATGCATGACCGTTCTTGTCCTCCACATTGCGCCGCCGCTGAAGCGAATGCGAATGAAATTCATTGCGAGCATGACGGGCTAATTCATCACTGGTGGATCGCGGCGCGACCACCACCTGCGATCCGAAGATTGATTAGCGCTCAGCGCCAGCCAAGGATTCCGATATTGCGTCATCTCGGAACATGGGGGATGCGGCCATCGGCATGCGGGGATACCATGCTCGGAACCTTCAATTCGCGCTAGCCTGAGAAGCGGCAAGGTGACGCCGACCAAAATTAGACACCCATTTACTATGTAGAAGGACAATGCCTCACATTGATATTGATACAGCGTACGTATCCGATTCCCTCGAACGCTGACAATTTCCGGAAGTTGGAACTGCCAAGCCCGGTATCATGCGAAGTGTACTACATATGACAACGATCAGTATTCAGCGAAGTTGATGTACTAGTACAGGTTCCGCACGTTCTACGGTTCTCCGAGTCGAAGTTGAGAGCGTGAGGTAACTACGATCGAATCGTAGTCATCACTGTGGGCGAGCGGTGAGTTCTTATCTCTCAGATCGTAGCTATCTCCGCCATGCGATCGTGATGAGTTGAATGTATTGTCATTTCAACCTACGGTATACCTTTTGATCAGGAAATTGAAGATGACTGTCCACATGTCCAAGTGACCTCACGCTTTCGTCACGGCGACCTTTGCATGGTACTCAAGGATGAATCAAGTGGGTCGGAAGCAGTTAGTAGATAGAAACCACTGAGCAGAATACATTCAAGACTACAGACACCAACACAACACTAGTACTGATCGCGAAAAGACTGAATACATCAAGGTTATAGCGGGACATCTCACGCATTCTCCTCCTCAATCGGCCACGCGATGCGATCGACGGATAAACGGATAGCCCACAACTCTTCGCTCTGTGAGGCATCGGCGACGGCGATAGCGTTGTCGAGGTGTACTCCGATCGCATTGTGCAGCGCTCTGGCAGCTTCGTCAATCTTTTCGAGGTTCTCTGCCCCAGGGACAGAATAAAACTCAAAGGGAGGCCCAGCAGTCTTGCCTTGGAATGGCTGTTTGGCCATGAAATAGCCGAGCGGTCCAGAGACGTTCAGCATGATCGCGTGAATGTTGCGGTTGAGAGCTTGGCGGATGCAAGGGGTAGAAACGTTCCAACATTCCTGCGTGGTGATCAGAATGTAACAGAAAGAGGCATTGTGAGCCAGGGCGAGCTGTGGAAGCAGACTTCGTTAAGGTATTGTTACAATGAAGCGGAGGAAGTCGCTACCTGATACAGAAAGGGGGAGCTGCGGTAGAGTTCCGTGGTAGGAGAGGAAGGGACAGGCCAGCATTTCCAGGTGACATCATTCCAGAGTGCAAGGAACATCTGGTAATGTGCCTCCGTGGTGGAGCTGCTGCCTTCACCTTGCTCGATAATGGTCTCAAGGGCTTGAAGAGCGGATTCTTTGTCTGTGACCTGAACCATATTTGCAGAAAAGAACTCGGTGGGAGAAAACTGAAAGTCCTTGTTTCCCCACTGGGTAATTCGGGTAACATCTGGATCACGCCAATAAGGGTGAGTTCCAGTCCGTTGAAGGGTCGAGACGCATACCACTCTTCAATTTCGCATAGAACTCTCCGATGCTCTTTGACTCACCCGCGATGACATCCGGCTTCTTGGGGGGCGCGGGAGCTGGTACTGGGGGATCTACTGATGGTTCCCCATCGTCGATTGGTTCGGTGTATGGGGATTCGAGCTGATGGGAAGTTGGTCTCGTTAAAAATGGATGTTGGGATCAGTGATGAAGGGCTTACTTTCATGAATAGTTCGAGGGTCTTCTTGTTACACGGCTCGAGATTGAGCGGGATTTCAAAGAAAAGGGCTTCCTCATGTCCGTACTGAGCCAGGTAGGCCTCGGAGTAGAGTTTAGGCCCAAGTCGGTCGTCTGAATCAAGAGACGTAAAGACATTGCCCGCGAGTGCCAAGTGTAACATCTCCTGTTGGACGACAACTGGTA
>QFES01002314.1:0-16119 GCA_003316375.1 Tylopilus plumbeoviolaceoides
CGCGTTCAGATCGGCGAAGCTTGGGTGCTGATTCAGCAGGCTCAGGTTCAGAGGGAAGTGGGGTGATATCAGGTTGAACCGATGTAGTAGGTGCTACGAGCGGGGTAGCGGGAGTTGAGTCCGTAGATATGTTCGGATTGGTGTTAAGTGTCACCCCCTCAATCTGAGCATTGTTCGGAGGTGTATTGGGCACCCCCTTGCTCAGAGCGGTGTCGGGGAAAGTGACTGCGTCGGGATTGTGGCTGTGTACCTTCTCGTAGACGAGAACATCACGTGAGGTAATAAATTTATGTTTCGAGGGAATCCAGACCTTGTAGGCCTTGGATCCGCGCTCAAAGCCACATAGGACTCCATCAATGGAGTGCGCGTCGAGCTTTCGGCGGTGTTCAGGAGGTACGCGGACGTGGCAGCGTGAGCCGAAGACGCGGAGGGTGGAAACGCTAGGTTTCTTGCCATAGAAGGCTTCGTTGGGGGTGGTACGGGATAGGGCTTTGGTTGGGCTGCGGTTCCGGACGTAGTTGGCATACTCGTGTGCTTCGGGCCAAAACCCTTTTGATAGCTCTGCGTCAGTGAGCATTGCAAGTGCACTTTCGTGGGTAGTCTGGTTGAACCGTTCAGCAACTCCGTTTTGCTGTGGTGTATATGGAGCTGTAAGCTCGTGCGTGATACCCTTCTCCCGGAAATAGGATTTGAGTTTTCCGTCAATAAATTCTCCGCCGCGGTCGGATCGGATGAATTTGACGTGTCGGCCGGTGAATGTCTTGAGGCGCTGGATTAGGGACTTAATAAAGGCGGTAGCGTCGTCTTTGTGTTGAAGGAACTCCTTCCAGCCTTTTCGGCTGTAGTCGTCGACAATGCCAATTGTGTAGTTATAACCTTGGACGGATGCGTCAAAGGGGCCCTGTAGATCCATATGTAAGCGCTCAATAGTCTTCTCGGCGCGGTTCGAAGCAGTGCAGGGGAATGGTGCCTGGTGGTGTTTGCCTTTCGCGCAGCCATTGCATGGAGATAGGTCCCCCTTGCCTCGAAGGTCCATCCCAATGACTAAATTGTGTCGATCGAGGTAGCGGAGGCTTTTGATGCCTATGTGACCGAATCGGGCATGCCAGAGGTCGAGGTTGGGTTGCGACTGGGCAGTGAAGGCGACGTCATAGCGGGCGGTAGGTGGTGCGATAGCACTGTTGATTTCATATAGGTTACCGCGGAGACGGCCTTCCATGACAATCTCGTTGTTAGGGTTTTTGATCGTCAGTCGTCCACCACGCTTCGTAATTTCCATCCCTTTTCTGTCCATCCGGCTCTCCGACATGAGGTTATCGCGGGCGTTTGGGCAGTAGCTCACGTTGATGAGCTTGACCGTGCGGTCTTGTCGGCCCTGTACAGATACGTTGACCAGTACAGTGCCGGTGCCAAGAACTTGTAGTTCTGGCCCATCTTTAACGATGCCCTTGATGGTGTCGTTCGTCGGAGTGAATGTTGCGAATGCAGAGCGGTCGGTACAGATATGGTTGGTGGATCCGCCGTCGAGAATCCAGCCGAAGCGGGAGCAGGAGGGGTCAGCGCATGTGAGGTAGCTGGATAGGTCGGAATCCGATCGTTTCGAGTCGGATTGATTGTCGTTGTCAGCGACGGCTTGGTTTGCCCGTTTGCTGTCACGGTGGTGCGACGTTTTGGGTTTAGCGTCGTTTTTGCTTTTCGATCGCTCGTTAGATTTGTTTCCATCCCTATCTTTACCCTTATCCTCCTCCTTGGATTTCCCCTTCTTTTCCTGTTGCTTTTTCGTATAGCAATCCTCTGTGCGGTGGCCGTGATGGTGGTGGAACTCGCAGTAGGGTTTCTCGTCTTTGTTTCCCTTGTTTCCTTTGCTCCGACGGCTGTTGGATTTGCTTGCATGGAACGACGAGGCGGCGGATTGGCTAGTACGTATGCCATATTCATCGCGGATGCGGCGCTCGATTTCGGCGGACATATATCGCTCGGGAAGGGCTGCGAACACATAGTTCCATGACGATGGCATGGAGATGCGTAGGAAGCAAGCGAAGAGGTCGTCAGCGATGTCGCGGTTCATCGTAATGATGTCCCGGCGTAGCGCCTTCATTTTCGCGATGTGCTCTGTGGCATCTTCGCCAGAGTTGAAGCGGGTGGTGACGAGGCGGGTGATGGTAAGGGTCCAGTCCGTCGTGGTGGTGCCGGCGTATAGTCACCGTGCTTCGGTCCACATTTCGTGTGCAAGTTGGAAGTGGCCGAGCTGCTGTAGCGCTTCCGATTCCATGCGGGACGTGAGGATCGTGCAAACGAGGTTGTTCGCGCGTTCCCACCGGAGGCTGTGTGGTTGGTTTACGGTGATGTCGGGGCGCAGAAAGGTGGGGTCGAGATAAGTATGTAATGAGACCATTTGTAGCGCGCGGTGCATGGTAGTTTGCCAGAGTGCGTAGTTCGGGTTGGTTACCGATAGTTTCGGGTCGATGCTCATCAGGAATTTATATTTTGATGGGTCAATGGACTTTTTCAATGTGGGGTGGCATCCGTTGTCGATGTCGTCCGTGTTTTCATCGCCGAAAATCCCGAGTGAGTTTAGGTCGTATGGAGTGGTGGGGCGCGTCTGTGGCGTGCTCTGGGGGAGCTGTGGGTTTGGGTTTGGACTCGAAGGCTGAGGGGAGCGCGAGTTTGGCCGGGTTGGTCCGAGCGAAGCGCTCGGGTTAAGATGCGTCGTGTTCGACGTGCCGCGTGAGTTGGTATGGTAGCTGGGTTGACTGTATCGGTCGTCCCAGGTGTCAGAGGTAGGGAAGGTGGCCGGGTTGAGGTGTCCGACCGTGCTGAGAGGCAGTTGGGAGGGTCCGGCGTGTTGCGGGCTGTTGCCCTGAGGGTCGTGGTATTGACCTGGGTAGTGATACATCGCGATGGTGTGCGATACCGTATGGAAAAGGTTCGGGGAGGTCCCTGGGTCGTTTTCGGGCTTGTACGGTGTGTATCGTGAGTCTCGATGGGGTTCCCTGCGCTAGCAAAGGCTCATAACCTGTTGGAGTACGTCGTCTGTATGGTGGGTTACACTCCAGTCGACGTGGTACGAGACTAGTATATTCACCTGTATGGTGGGTTACACTCCAGTCGACGTGGTACGAGACTGGAGGGAAGTGGAGCGAACGGCGTGCGTGAATGTTACGCGTGACTACTAAAAAAGGAAATATAGCGAATATTGTGTAGGAGGCTCTACGAACGGTCTGGTCTCCAACACTTTCTGCGACATCCGCGCCATCCCCGAGGAAATGCGAGCCCCCGCCCACAGAGACATCATCTCCACCTTCATCGTATCCCTTGCCGGCACCTATGCCCCCTCCACCATCGTCAACTACCTGACCGGTGTACACAACTGGCACACTCTCCACGGCCTCCCCTGGAACTTTGAGGACGACGAAGCTTCTGCAATCATCAAGGGCGCAAAGGCACTCGCCCCTGCTTCATCCAAACGACCCCCGCGCAAACCGTACACCACCGACACGATCGCCCATATCCGCAACCAGCTCTCCCTATCCTCCCCACTTGACGCGGCCGTTTTCGCCTGCCTCACCACCCTCTTCTTTGGCACCGCACGCACAGGCGAATTCACCGTCCCCAAGATCTCTGACTTCCATCCCACCAAGCACGTCACCCGCGCCAATGTCTCAATCCAGCGCGACCGCAACGGCTTCAAAGTACACTGCTTCCACCTTCCCCACACAAAAACCAAAGACAATGGGGAAGACGTCTACTGGGCAACACAGGTTGGCCCAACCGATCCCCTCGCAGCCCTGCTCAATCACTTCACCGTCAACAACCCCCCTCCCGACCACCATCTTTTCGCCTACCGATCCAAATCAGGCATGAAACCACTCACGCGCCCGAAATTCCTCAAAACCCTCGACACCGCCATGTCACAAGCTGGCATCCCTCGGCTCAAAGGGCATGGCATTCGCATAGGATCCACCCTCGAATACCTCCTCCGTGGTCTCCCCTTCGAGACAGTCAAAGCCAAGGGCCGCTGGAGCAGCGACGCGTTTCTCGTATACCTACGCAACCATGCTCAAGTCCTCGCCCCATACATGCAGTCCAACCCGGCCATCCTCGACGCACTACGGCGTTTTGCTATCAACCCAACCTACACGTAAAACCTCACCGGCAATCTCTTCCTTGGTACGTCCCGTCCATCTCCTACCTGCTGGGATGCTTCGCCCTCGCGTCGCCGACCGCTCCTACCCGCTAGGGATCGCAGCTCACCATCCTGCAGGTCAATGGTTTCCGTTCTGGGCCGGTCAGCGCTACGCGCTGCCCCCACACTCTCTCCCCGTCTAATCCGTAGCACCCACTGACAATATGTACATACGAATAAATACATATTGCTCTCATCCACCCCGCGCACGCAAAGCGTAGTCCAAAGACATGAAACTACGACATGCCGCGGGCCAATATGATTGAGGATGGGGTGGCCAATTTCCTTTTGTGTCGATACACCCACCCAGCAGCACAAGCTGTGCACGACCAACAACTGGCCTTGCGTGATGGCACAAACCTCAGGGAGTCCAGAAGACCTCGGTCGTCAAACGGCGCTCCCATGGACGCCAGGCGAAGGCGGAGAGTCGCTTATGCAGGCCATCCAAGCTTTGGAAACCTACAAGAAGAAGGATCCCTCCAAAGGTCCGTTGTGATGGCTTCGATGCATTGCTCGCGCGTTCTGACGTGTGGACCGCGATTCCATGAACGCTGATGCCGTGACGACGTCGACGTCGATGTGTGCGTGCGGGGTGGGGCCCAGTCGTCGTGCGGTTCAAGGCTGTCGGCAATGCTCCGATCATGAAGCAAAACTTTTACAAGATCACGGCCGCGAACCGATTTCAGGCGGTGATTCAGTTTTTGAGGAAGGAGTTGGGGTGGAAGGCGGGCGAGCCATTGGTATGTGGTCCTCCTCATTTTGTTGCTTCTCCTGTCCCGCTTCAAACCCTTTTATCCCTCGACCGTAATTCGCGTAATGACATGAGCTGACACTATCCTCGACTTGTTAACAACAGTTCACGTATATCAACTTGGCGTTTTCGCCTGCGCCCGACGATACAGTGTCCAACTTGTTCAAGGTATGACCCAGGGCTACTGATATCATACTGGCTCGCTGAGACACTGGCATGCGAGCAGTCATTTGCGACGGACGGACATCTCATCGTGAATTACAGGTCAGCCGTGCTATTTCTTCAGTCCTTGTTGGCTCCCCTGGGCGACAGCGCAGCTGAAGTTTGTCCCACAGCACGACAGCAGCTTGGGGTTGATTAGAATGTATTCCTAACCGATGGTCTCCGCGTCGGCGTCAACGTCTCACGATACATCTCTGTTGTCTATCCTACATAGGACTAGACGAAGAGGTATGCAGGTATAATCATGATATACAGTGCACCCTGGGACGCGCACTGTTTACCTATTACATTCGGAGCTTTGTGTAAATACGGACACGCAACTCTCGCCAACCGACAAGTGATCTGCGTTTACCTCGCTGTTTCGATCTGGTGCGGGATGATTCTCGTGAGTGCACATGCCCAGGTATCCCAGTGACGGCATGTGTTTGAAATGGAAAGACTCCTGCAGGGCATGATAGTTTTGTCCACGGCTCGCGATGCAGGGAATATCCGAGAGGCTTCGATGACACCTCTTGTTGCCACATCACATGGCTGAACAAAGGCTATCTGTAACACGAGTCACGCGCACGACGCGATGTGTATCTGCCGTCAATAGAAGATGCTGTCTTTGGTAGGGCAGTATCTCCTTATGACGATCCTAGATTTGGGGTACATGACTCATTACATGTCCTCCCCTGATCTGCGACTCGGCAGCCGCATGCGGCGAACGAGGCATGCCCCGTCCTGGATTCACATCCCCTAGATCCGTTTGACGTACAACCTGAACATGGGCATGGCGCTTCTCAAGATGGCGCGGCGCCTTCTATTGACTTGTTTTTCAATGGTGCACCGATGGCGTCGTGGCGGCCAGGTGAGCTCGATCGGCTTGATCGGTTGCCACGTTGAATGAGTCCATGGATCGGTTGTCCTGGATCTCGATTGGCCAGCGGGGATGGACCTCGAAGCGGAAACGCGCCTGCAGCGTTGGCGCTGCGATTCGAGGGGCGGAAAATACACGTGGAGCCATTGAGTCGCTGAACGGTCGCCTTGTCTTCGGGATCCTATTTGGCTAGTGTTGCCGCCCGCTGTCTCTATCGGGAAACGGAGGGTGGCCTGGGTGGCGTTGGGAATGACCGGCTTAGAGGTACGGCGACCGTCTCTGAGATTGGGATCCTGTCCGCGGTGATGTCGCCCAGGGCGACAACTAATCATAGCGGGCTCGTGCAGTGCTTTTCGGCGGCGTGGTGGACTGGTTTCGATTGTGCCCCGGCCACGCTGATCGGAGGGTTGTCCGTCGAGACATCGCCGTTCGTTAGGGTCTCAAGCATAGGACTGCCTTCTGTACTCCGTGAGTCAATGCCTATTCGATTTGAAGCCAACTCTGACTGGACGTCGTCTCTAAATACCTTTACCTTGGAAATGTTGCATGTAATCGTGCTCTTTCTGAACCGGTTACGCGATCAACGTGTTCAAGTTCTTGTTCCGAGTCATTTAAGATGATCATCCAAGTCGTCGACCGCTGCACTAGTACTGCAACGAAAGGCCATCTGAAATGTAGGCAAAACGTAAGTACGGACCGAGTCCCCAACACGTTTCCCGTTAGTGATCATGGTGTTACCTGCCAGTGACTTCCCATCTCGTTGTGTGGTTTCTCCCACCAGCCAAAAAAATAAGCCAGCCAAGCCAGTTTAGACTTGTTAGCACAGGGCTGCCCAGATAGGTTCCGTGCCATTGTCCTCGGATCGGGATGGCACGTACTCCATCTCAACTCCATCTTCCTGCAGTCCATTAGTTCGCTCACAGCCACCAAAGCCCGGCAGTAACTTAGTGACGCGGTTGAGGCCCCCCTCGACCCTGGATAGAGCTTTGACGCTACCCAGTGACTACTCGCAACTCCTGTCCGCCACTCAGACGAGTCGTGTAAACTGTGTCAATGTATCGCAACCACAGCACGATCTCTCCCTACCGATCGGCAGAGCTGTGCCGAGTCAAACGAGTGCGCCTCGTGACACACGAGCATGACTGCACCGTGTCTTGGGCCCTGGAGACCATACTATGATCATTGCAGTCTCACACAGCCCTCATATGTGTCAAGGTTGGTCCCTCTTACGTACCCTTTCACTCACCTATTCGGTCACCTTTACCTTCGCAACGATTGGATTCACGGGAAACCCCCGGTATACGGAGATGATATGGATGGAGAGCCGGTTGCGCTGATCCTCCATGAACTGAGTTATCGCATATGCGTGGTAGCACTGAGACGGTATGTGCTACATGTTTAGGGGCGGACGATGTCATTGATAGTATCCTTGGCCTGGATTCTTAGTTACTACATCATGGAGTGGTTCATGCAAGCCTTGCTGGTCCGTTATATTTCGACCCTTTCGTTTCGTGCACCTTGCATGACAGCTTCACCGACGAATGCCGTTGTTTCGATCTTTGGTCTGGAAAAAAATACGCTGTCATCATTAGCCGTGTCCATCCTTGTCCTTGCCGACTCGGAGTCGATACCCACTCGATTCGAGGCCAACTCCGACTGGACGTCGTCTCTGGCGTCTGACTATCTTCATGATGAGCTGGCACATGCAACCCGCAATTTCTCAACCGGCAATATGATGAACCCGTTCTTGTTCCGAATTTCCTTTGAGGCGTACTCTGATGGTATGTTNNNNAGGGTATCTTATATGCATAACAAACCCGAGTCCTGAGCGGGACAATCGTCCAAGGATTCAAGTCGTCGACCGCTGCGCTGCACTGCAGCGAAACGGGAATATAACCATAGCATAGACTACATTTCATATTAGAGAAAGCGTGGCAACTACAATCCAGTCTCCCCTCAATAATGACTCGAAGGCTGTCGTTCGGACGCCTGGTCCACTGTCGTCTGGACAAACACCTCCATATCACGTGGGGTCATCTGTTGAACACACAATCGAGGAAAGTGAAACTTAGTGAACATCATGCTGGGCACGCAGAGAGAGCGACTCGCCTTATCTACACTGCTGGAAAACTGTCGCTTCGACGTAAAGTCGGGGCTATATCGATGAGCTGAGAGTTTGGAAAGGATAAAGGAAAAGATGCTGTCACGCTTCTCTTGAACTTGTTGCTGGCGCGTGTTCAGTCTGGGTGATGAAAGCCATGCATGATGAGTTGTTTGTCGCTCCACGAAATGAAATGCAGAAAGAAAGAAAGGATGGTAAAGAAATGCGAATGTTTCGACTTACAGAGCGAGATATGCATTGATGTATACTGGAACGAGCCAAGATCTCAGCAAGCATAGAAGGTTTTTTGGTCTAGGGAACGCGTACACTTCGCCAGATTGAAGTAAAACCCAATGAAAATGAAGCTTCGTGGCATCGTCGCGTGCTAGCATACGCGATAAACGACGTTCAAAGTTGGGGAAAGTGGGAGTGCACTCACGAAGACTAGTACAAGTATGGCATCAACCCTGCTCGACGTAGCCATTCAGCGGTTGTGATTGGGCAATCAAATGAAAGTGACGCACGATGCCAGTAACCCTAGGGAACGGTGGATCAACACCACAAAGTACTAAGATCACAGGGAGGTAGCTTACCGGTGGTAACGGTATACGTGACGAGCGTGTTAGGCTGCGTATCCTTCCTTCGGTAACAATCTAATGAGCTACAGTAGATCGAGACGAAATCTTGTTACCTCTGGAGGCCTGTGCTTGAAGTGAACAGATAGTAGCACATAGTGGTTGCTACCAACAGATCACCTAATATGCATGCGCCGAAATTGATGTAAAACAGAGTCTACTAGACATCGGTAAGGGATCCTGAGGAAAGGGCCCGTGCTCACAGAGATTCTGTTAAGTTGTGCAAAAGTCTGAAACCCGATGCTAAGCGTACTAAAAGTTTATACACATTGTGCTGGACGAGCGAGGACCTACGCTGTTCCGGTGATCACTGTGGCATATTCAGTCATCGAATCAAGCATCCCGGAAGAAAATGCTTACCGAGGCCGACGACTAGAAACGGAGATTCAAGTTAGGCGGACAAAGACGGAACATCGGACACACTCACTTAAGTCACAAAAGGTTGTAGCAACCTACGGAAACGGGTCAAATCGGAGTGGCCGACCCGACCATTGCAGAGGCCGACTTACTATAACTAGGGTCAAGCAGAAATTCCGTCCACTGACTGCACCTCGTCAAACAGAGCCGTCTCAGGTTGAAAAAGAGACCCACGGGTCCACACTCTTCGGGCGAACATGCTTTATCAAAGTTAAAAAATGGGTACATGATACTTCTGGAAGAAATACTCACGTTCGTATCATTGAATTTGTGAGGGACTGCCAGCCCAAATGTCAGAAAACATCGGTCGCTACGACACGAGCTGTATAGCTCACGGTCACCGCAACGTGAATCTGGTGGAAACATGTTAGATGGACATCTGTCAACATCGAAGCGACTCACAAGAAGGCTCCTACCAAAGTGTCTCGTAAGAATATCTCGGAAAACATAAATGGATTCCGCGTACCACACGGGTTTTATGATGGCCCGTGAATTCGTGAAGTTCGTTACGAGGTAATGATACAATACATGGCTGGTCAAACACGAGTCTAGAGTGTCCAGCACCCTGGGAATATGTCAGATAGGCCAAGTGTAGATTTATTGACTATTGCTCGGACCATAGGACCACCACCTGTGTACACAAGGTTCAGCGAAGAAAAAGAACCGACGACAACAGTGACTTGCAATCAATTTCTGGCCGAGTCGATCATTTGGGTATCGTTGATAGTAGATATAAGTCTGGGCACTCGTGACACCCCAGAAACTAGCAAGTGTGAGTATCTCGCATGAGACCCACATCATTAAGCTTACGCTGCAGAGAAAAGTCCACCGACAAGGAGGGCGCCCAGCGTGTTATCTAGATGAAAGGAAATCGAGTTCCTGGCGAGGGTCGACGAGAGCGAAGAGACTCACCCACAGTAAGACGGCATTTGGACAGCTGTCCATCCATGGCTAGGGTTCAAGGAGAACGCAGAGGTTGACAGGGATGAATGTGGTGACGGCGCAGCCGCCTATTTTAAGTGTCCATGACCTGGGCCAAAGCTCGTAGCAAACCGCATCAACTCCGCTAAGGACTACGGGCCCACGTCGCTGGGGTGCCTTGTCCACGTATGAAAGTGGGGACCTTCTGAATGTAGATCGAACTGTCAATGCGGAGAGAACACGCTCCGCAGTTTTGCCTAAGGACCAGCGCCGACGTTGTCATGGATATCACGTCTAAAGACTCACCCGTCGTACCAACCGGTGCTTTACGGAGAGCATGTCCCGAAAGAGAACTCGCGTTCGCCAAGAGGTACGACTGGAGTACAGCGGTACACCATGTACCCAGGTGGATTAGAAAATGAACACAACACGCGCAGACCTGCTGTCAAGAGGTAAATCGCGTTGTCCTTGCCAGTCATTCACCGGAGCCTGGTGAGGTTGTGGTCTGGCGGCATTTGATAGGATGTCGGAACGGAACATGATTGCCAAATTTGCCATCTGCGACATGACATGTATGCCCATCCGTCAAAGGTCTGGACTGAACGGCGGTGACTCGGAAAAACGAGGGTGAGTCCACAACCAGTCGATTTAGTAGTACAAGCTATCGAGGAGGGCGTGTGAACCTTGGGATCTCTAGCGGCGGAGACTAGGCTCCTTGCCATTCATACTATGCACCTTTTTTTCCAGAGTCATGTAATGTGTGCGTTTCATGATCGCGATCAAAATGTTACAAGGCTGATTCATTTCCGGTATGCTCTCGTTGGTTTGCGTTCCTACTAGTAGTGCGGCTACGCCCACTTCTAACGACGTGGCTGATTGTGACACGTACTACTAGCTAGTACTAGTAGCATTTTTTGCAACTTTGTTACAAAAGAGTCCTCGGACCCGATCATTGCTCTGATGATCGTACTACAGCATCTCGATAAGGGGCGGGACATTCTCAAAGCCGAGCCGTACCGGCGCTCGCTGGATCAATATCGGTTTTTTCGTTCCAAGAGTACGATCTTCACGAGACTGGTTCGCTTGCACATTATCGGGGCCAACACGCCGCTAAGCTGAGACTCTCATTCATGTTACCACCACATGGGCACTTGGCCGCGCTAGACTACATTCAGTTAGGCTCCGGTTTGGGCTCCTAGTTCGAACGGGACGAGTCACTACTAGGACCATGGAAGCTTCGTCATGGTCAGATACGTAACAGATTCTAGAAGCTACAGTATATCGCAGATCCAATATTTATATTCAGTCTGGAAGCAGAGCGAGCGTCATCACACACTGCTTGATCACACGTTCACTATCTCAGAGCGGTGTCTTGCATGCAGTGTTGCCAGTGGTCGCCGTCGGCATATGGAGTGACATGCCCGCCCATATGGAAAATCTATTTTGTGAACAAATAAGTATGAGGACAATGAACCCAGTCCGACAGCAATCTAGTTCACCCGGAGATAGTCGCGATCTACAATGGAACCTTCCCTCCTTCGATGTGATAGTACAAAATACGACGCGATACGCCTGATCCAACTTACAGAGCACATCTATATATCCACATCCGGTCGGTCATTGGGAACAGCGAAACCATCGAGTAGTATCCCAATTCTCGAAGCGAATGCCCACGAAATCATGCACGAGAAACTTGAACGAACGAGAACGAGTGCATGATTTCAAAGGAACGATTAAAAAACGAGGGGATGTGGTTACCGATAAGGAAACATGACGTCAACCACCACCAGCATTCAAACCTGGTTGACCGACGTGTGTACCGTGATCTCTAGATCTCCGTGCATAGACTGAAAGTATAACAAGCCACCGCGGTCAGCCTTCGAGAGGTGATAAAAGCAAACAAGAGACGTACCTTGTCGGATACGACCGGCGTGGCATGTTCGGTCGACGATTCCGTGAAGCCGGTCGCGAAACGAGGATCACCAGTGCGGCCAGACAGTCCCGTGAGGTGGATCGAGACGGGCCCTCCGGTGCTCTTGGATAGTCGTCGACGCACGTTGAGTCTGAGAGAAGTCGTGAGTATGTCACCATTCTACGAAACAATCTAGTTCATGTTCGGATGAGGTGCCCACCAACCAGACGGGGGTGGGCAAGTGAGTGCAGCCGGGTAAGGCAGGAAGTCAATAAAGCAGAGTTGGAAACTTACAGGGCTAGGTACGAATTGATGTACACTGGAAGAATGGCATCAGTGTCTCTCGCCAGTAAAGCCCTGTTCTCAGAGAGGGTGCTCACATTTTGCAAGACAAAAATAGAACGCCATGAAAACGTAGTTGTCCTGCATCACTCCGTACTGTTGTTGCCCATGATCAGTCACTGGCGATGCCCATGTAGAGTAGCATGACGATCGACGCACAAATATAGTTCCGAGAATGGCATCGACACTGTACAAGATCGTAGGATCAACACGTGAAATGGACTAAGTCAGAGAAGGGTCCGTACGATGTAAGAATACCTTTGAGAATATCTGTTAGAATGGTCATGGATAGGAGATGTAAGACACGTCTTACCCGTCGTAATAATCCACATGATAAGGGTATTAACAAGTGTATCCGTCCTTGACAACCAACAAATAAGTAGACTAGTCGTGCGCAACAGTGTCGTTACCTTTACCTTTGGAAACCCGTTCTTGCCTTGAATAGATAATAACACAGCACGATGCTGAGGTAAAGGTCGCCCGCAAAGGACGTGACAAAGCTAGCATAGCATAGGGGCTAAAAGCAAACGTAAAAACAAGTGCGCAAAAACACGACACGCTTGTACGCACTGAAAGGACTTTCAAGTCAGACCAGGTCTTGATCTGAAGGCTGAAATACGCCTTAGGTGTCAGCGGATCGAAAGAGAATCGTCGGGACAAACGCTTTCACGGTAATCACTGCGACACAGTCAGCTAATCATCACTACGATGTCGACAGACATGCTTACAGAGTCCGACGACTATCGATGCATGTCCAACTCAGCCTGTGCACAATGAACACGTTGGGTGCAACACTCACCCAAATCTGCCAGAGAAAGGATCCACTGGTGAAACGGATCAGAATACAGTGGCTTTCGATGGACGCTCGCAAAGCTCGACTCACAACCATGGATGTCAAGATCATATTCCCATCACTGACTGTACGCCATCAGAAGGACATCACCCCAAACGACAGCAGACGTACGCCCCCATACTCGCTTTGAGAACAAACTTGACATGCATCAGCTTGGGATGCACGAAAGATGCCAAGTATGCTCACCACCGGACAATCACATCCGTAACAACCTAAAGCCAAGACGATCATCAATTGGGATGCTAGCGTGCAATACGTTGAAATCTCACAGTCACGGTCGTGTGGATCTGGTGCCGGTACCGCCTCAGACAAAGCAACACTCGAAAACGAATCGACTCACGATTAAACTCCTGCAGAAACCGTGAGTAGCCGTACTTTCTGCGGTACAAAGACGACGTACCACACTGGGATTGCGATGGTCGCTGGGTGCATGTAATTGGTCACGAGATAGTGATAGACGACGTGACTCGTCAAACACGCGTCAAAAGTGTCCAAGATCCTACGGGGAACGTCAACTAACAGAAAACCATGGCTGGATTCCTTACCATAGCACAGCAACCTACGCCGAGCAACGATAAGCCAAGAACAATTTCACAGTCAGGGAAGAGACTTACAGCGAGCTTCAACAGTGGCTGGTCGTTTGGGTATCGTTGATAGTAGATGAAAGTCTGAACACTCGTGACGCCCCAGAAGCTAAAAGAAACGCCTTGGGTAAGACGATCGTCGTGCAGGCGCCAGAAAAAACACGCACGCAGAGGCGAATAGAGCACCGATGAGGAGAGCCCCTAGCGTGTCATCGACAGACACCGCTGGCGGAGCCGAAGTCGACATGTGTTGGACCGATGCGGCGAGTGGAAAAGAGCGACGCCGTGAAAATATGCCAGCGCAAGTCAATAGGCTGGAGAGAGCTTCCTTCGCAAAGAGCGTTAGACGTGCCTTTTTTAATATGGATTGCTCGAACGGAACACGGTCGTGGTCCCACGATTTCTTCAGCTCCACAGCGCGGGCACTTTTTCGAGGTTCTTCCTTACATACACTTGAGTGAATGCAAGTTGTTGACATTTGCCCACGGAGCAGCCAGAATAGGATCAAGTTGTATGAAAGGGGGCCAAGTACGGCATGGGCCATGTGTGCCAACCTTCAATGGTTAAAGTACCTCATATACCTTGTATGTGTGTAGGGAAGCGCTCATATAGGATACCTTGGCCCATCAACCTGTGCGCGCCACAATTTGCTGAACAATTACCGGATCTTCCAACTTTCGGAGCGGGGTCAGAGGAAGAGGGCTATATCATCGAACTTTACTTGCCTCTGATCCCTACCGTATCGAGAGCGGCCACCTACCTCAGGCCCTTCGCCAAGTTACCCGAGCGAAACACTTTTTTCACGGCTATTTGAGGGCACAGGTACCGGAGTCGGAGTCGGAGTCGGAGCGTACGACGAATCTGGACAAGAAGACAGTCTATCGGTATCCCCGTTGATGAGGCACTGGCAATAACTTGTAGCGGCAGAAGCGTTCCATAATGTCGGAACCTCAGAGTTCTTGTCATTTTGTTGGCGCAGTCGATGATTTTGACGGGCCAAAACCCTGGTAATTACGTAACAAGCACACACCTTGAGAGGTAAGATTTGATAAGACCCGGCGCTTTATAGCTACAGACTCAGCTCCATCGGGGTTACCTTGTGAGTCCAAGGGCATGTTCGGGGCTTTCTCAACGACCTGGGCACGCAACATTGCCTCAGCATAGCTCTTAGTGCTCACATATCGCATCGACCCCGCAGTCATACAAGTTCTTTGCGACTTCGTACGGGAGTAAGGATTGTCCCCGCATACCTGGTTCGTCGCCACTGCTGCATGGAGAAATGATACTACATACTTGGTTGAGTCGATCTCATTGAAATCAGAGTGGAACTACACACCTTATGTGAAAAGTATGTATGCCACCGTCGCACAATTTGCTCCGTGGGGTAAAATTCCCCCACATACCTTGAGCGAATGATGCTATTCAAAATTCCAACAGTCAACATTTCGATAGAGGTCGAGCGCCGAGCTCAAAATCCTTCGGTCAAGGGCGGGGAGATGTGTCCGAATTTCTCATAGCTGATCCATCCTTGTTCATTATGAGATTCCTTGACAGATCGTGAGCAACACTGAACAGATGGTGGGTTCGTTCTTTGGCCTACCTTGACGAGTTGATTGCATGTCTACCTTTGAAGCTTCTAAGCCTGTCGCGCTCCCTCAGAGGCTAAAAGCCAAGTTACGTGGCAAATCGGCACTTGGATAGGTCGTCTTCTGGTCAACGAACGCGGGAAGTCGATCATCGAGACTGGGCGCTAATTACGACTGTTGTATTTGCCAAAATGGCTCGTCCGCTCCACATGGACCTGACGCGAACATGACGTGGACGGAATGGCAAGTAGGAATGTAGACACCGACGTTCTCAAGCTACACTCTGACACCCAGGATTATGTCTTGTATGCTGTCATCACGAAGAGAAGTTGTCTGAAATTCGATTGATGAACCACGCATGAACAAATAATATGACTAACCTTGCGATCAAACTAGTTACGACGGTGCGTACTCTGGATCAGGACTCCAAATTGACGTCCACCACGATCGCACCTCTCCGCTCGCCGTCTTCCTCGAATGCGCTCGGCCCATCTCCCACACTCGCCGCGTTCACGAGCACCGTTTCCCGTCCCCACCACCACGCAGACAACTTTGCCGTCACCGCCCGCCATACCAGCTGGACGAACAGGGTCCACCGCGTGCCCACCCCGGCATTGGCATCTGCAGCGGCACACACGGCCTCGAATGCGGGCTGGACGTCGTCCCAGCGGACGCGCTCGATGCCCCGCGCGACGTGGATGTGCCCAAAAACGTGCAACCTCGGACGGACACGCCAGAGCGTCGATAGGA
>QFES01002314.1:16157-31340 GCA_003316375.1 Tylopilus plumbeoviolaceoides
CGTGCAACCTCGGACGGACACGCCAGAGCGTCGACAGGAGTACGGCGCACCCTGCACCGCGGTCGAGATGCCCCAGCGGGGGGCCATGCGTCAGGAGCAGGTCGACGCGGGGCGGCATCCCGGACCAGAGCGACACGGTCGGATGGTGTATGCTGGCCACTGGTAGCAGCGTGCCAGGGAGATGGGGCGTGGACGAGCGGAAGCGCGGGTACTGAAAGGCCCAGGTGCCGTGTTGAGGGGTGTACGGACTGCCGTAGATGCGCACGGTGTGTCTGCGCACGGTCACGTCGACGACGTCGTTCTCGAGGTAGATGAGCGTTGGGTATGCCTGGCGGATGTATGCGCGTGTTTCGGGCTCGGCGAGTGCGGCGTCGTGGTTCCCCGCGATGAAGACTTTGATTGGGTGGGGCTGCACGCTGAGCCACGCGAGGGCGTCGCACAGCTCTGAAACTACGCCCGACTGAGTCAGATCGCCAGCATGGAGTAGAATATCGCCCGCTGGGAAAGGTGGTTGTGTGGTGTGGGTGTTGTGCGTATCAGAGATGGCGACAACGCGGATGTTGGCGGGAGAGGGTTGGGTTGGAGGAGACAGCGATGGAGGTTGCGTCCATGCATAGACGCGACGTGCAAGAAAGAGCAGCGGAGAAGACTTGAAGTCGTCCAAAGCGATCGCAGACATTGGCGGTGACTGATCAACATGACCCCTATCCAGGTCTTACTTTTCTGAACATTCGACGGGTGGATTCGCATTACTCCATGAAACATAAATATGAGGTCCTATGTACCTGGAGATTCCTCGCAGGAAGGAGTCCTCCTGGGCGACTTAGTTCACCATTTGCGAACTGATAAGTCTCCTCGTACAGCGCACATAGTCGCTGACGAACAACATTGACCCACTGCAGGAACATGCCGATGAAGAGGCTGCAACGTTGCAAGAGGAGTTGGAAAAAGCAGAAATAGGATACGGGTACCAGAAAGTTCTCCAAGAACCTGTCAACAGGATGCCACCAAACCATGACAACAATAGAGTCATACCGTGCTCCTTTCTAGACGAGCCTTTGCCATCCGTCGGATTTATACCGTTTTCTGATCTGTGTGCTGTTGCAGCAGGCATGATGGTATGATCCGAGCGCGCGGCTAAAGTCTTGTTAATCATCCGACCGCCAAAAGGTGGACACTGCGCTGATGCTACCGGGTGAGGCTGCAGCGCTAAACATTCGGATCATTGGAATATGAAATAGCCTGAGAGAGTCCGCGCAGCATTGGACCCGGCAGAGAGGCGCTGTGCGTAAGGCCATGCTGTGTGTAAGGAGCGACCAAGGTACACGAAATAAATGCAATTTGAAAAAACACCTCCCCAATGGATTGTTCAGCGAGAGGACCGGAAAAGTTGTCAGGGCACTGGCGTGCATGAGGTTAATAGATGAATTTTCTAATAATTTCTATGAAGTGTGCGTTGAATCCGAGACCTTTGACGTGAGAAGAGCAGCTTAGCGTAAGTGGAGATTCCGAGTCTACGTCGACATGCCGTTACATGCACCTGTGTCTGGCGAGTGTGACCCAACACTGAATGAGTGTACCGTCTAGACTGTTTGATGACGTGGTTCACGGTTCGAGGAACCAGGACGAAAGTGACACTGGAATGAGTCAAGGCGCTCCCGTAGTCTTGACACTCCATGGCTGTACATGTGACGCCGGCCAACAAGAACAGCCCATGAATATGAATCTCTGCCTCAGGCTCCAACTCCAAGTCGTTGGAGGCAGCAGTGCGTGCGAATTGATCTGTCCAGATGGATATAACTCTACTACTACTAGAGTCGGTACGAGAACTAACCACGACCATGATGTCGTCCGGTGCGTACACACACGTTGGTCCAACGTCGACGCTGGCTATCGAACAAGAACACCTTCAGCCCGTTGAAATAGACACCCTCCCCAACCTCCGCTGCATCACGTTTTCCGCAAACAGCGAGTACCTCGTCAGCGGTACCCAAGTCCACCTCGAAGTATGGCGCGTGCAAGACGGCCAGAACATGACCATCAAGATATTCCACTTCACCTCGTGCGTCGCCGTGTCCACCGACGGTCGGTGGATCGCGGCGGGCTCGCTCGTGCGAGGCTTCATCGTATTGGACGGGCAGACGTACGAGCAGGTCTTGTCGCATCCGACGGACACGCACGCCTTTGGCTCGGTCGCTGCAGTCGATTTCTCGCCCGACTCGGCCCGGATCCTCGTCACACTGGATGGCGCCGTCGTCGTGTGGGACCTTGCCAGCCGCACACGCGTACGGACGTTTGGTCATCGCCATCCAATTTTAGAAGCAAGGTTCTCGTCGCAAGGGGACCGGATTGCAACCACCACTGGTAAATCGGTTCAGGTCTGGGACAGTGCCATCGGTTGCATGCTCGCAGAGGTCAGAGTAGAGGTGGACCTGCAGCGCCATACCAGTCTCCTGTGGTTCGACAAGCATCTCTTCGTCGTTTCTACAAGCACAATCAAGCGGATCAATCCATCCATGAAGTCGGTCGTCTCGGAGTGGCCAGTCCCTGCTAGCGACCGCTATTCTTCCATTGCTCTCCCAAAGCATGGGCAATTCGTGGCATACTCGACAGAGCAAGCAGTCCTGCTGTGGGACATGACGATGCAGTCTTTACTTGGAGTCATCGATTACCCTCAAGACATTTGTGCAATCGCAATCTCACCAGACGACCGGTTTCTCGCGATTGGTGGCAGGCAAGGGAAAATCTCCATCAAAAGGTTACCCGAAATGAATGCAAGTATTGCGTCTCGTGCGTTCATAGATGTTTACTCATAGACACCTATGTTAGGCTTTTCACTCGTGAGAAAGAACAATGGGATGGAAGGCCTTTGCTATCGGCGAGCTACGGAGACGATCCATCAGACACTATTCCGGTAAGATCTACATATATCACGACTTTCTACCACGCGTCCGCGACTGATTCCTTTCTGTGTACAATATAGAAACAACCTGGCAAACGCCGAGGGCTATCGCTGTGTGTAACTTGTTTCGTCGAATCGGCTATGTCTAATCGATTCGCTCCAATTATTTTCCAACATAGAATTCAATCTGGCATGGCCTGATCGGGTCTACGGCAAAAACAGGCGTACCCTACACACGTGGGGCATCAGAAAGGCGATGAGGGATAGCCACGCGTGTTAGTATATGCTGCAGGGTGAAACCCGAATCGAGATGGGGGTTCATTGGCAAGTACCGTCAACGTCATCGATCATGCGCCAACCTGCTTGAATTAGGGATCCTGGGTCGTCGAAAAAGAATCGACATTCCCCCTGCTGCACTTTGGTAGAGTGGACGTGCAGGTTGGAGCAGTGATCGATGGTGCGACCCTCAATGCTCGGAAACTTGATAGTTTGGCTATTTACTAAGCCTTCAACTACATTACATCTTCTCCTCCGTCGTAGATAAAAACCAGCTGAATACATGTTGTTCTTACCGCACATGCGACTCGACTGCATGGAACAAATATCATGCACGCCCAGCGTGACAGATTACAACACCCTCCATCTTAGATCAAGTGCTCACCGGACGCGGCAGGGAGCGGCAAATCCCGCGGGAGAGACCACCAGACATTATCCACGTCCGTCGCAGCAAAGAGCCACAGCAGCAGCGTCTCGAGCACGGTCGGGATGGGGAAACACTCTTGGGCAAGGTCCATGGCCGCAACGGACGTGTCCTTTTGGAACACGGGTGCGCGGAGATGGGTCGTCACCTGTGCGCGGTGCATGTCTGTGAAAGGACGTGTCAATGACAGGCGAGACGGGTGCCAGGACCACCCACCTGGGCTCAGAGACCCGAACACCCAGTGGCTGTAGTTGGTCAGGACAAAGTAACGGCATTTGTGTTTCAGACACATGTCCCAAATCTGATGCGCACGGTTATCACACGGGTGAACGATCTACGACTGGCATACACTCACGACGGCCCATAGAATGCTGGACGGAGATACAAACGTGGTAGCGCTGTCGGTCAAATCGATGTCCCTATCCGGCTATGGAGCGTGGTCAGGTGACTGGTCAAGGACGGGAATACGAGACACGTACGATGCCCACGCGAACAAACTCTTCAAGGTCGCCTTCCTTGATGTCCCAGGAGGGAACGACCACGATCAGAAGAGATAACTCGTCTTGCCCAACCCCCGGCTACGATCGACCACATCAGCGCTTTGTTTCGAAAGCTAGTGAGACACGAGCAACTGACCATGGCGATCAAGTCGAACAAATTCTTGTTCTGAACCGGACACAAGTGGTTGACGTCGTCGAATTTCAGGTACGTGCATACCTCATCTTCGTCGGGGAGGGCCAAGAAAAGCTTCATGATTTTGAGGACGGTCCGCAGAGGGTAAGCTTGCAAGAGCTTCGTAACATCGGCAGGGGTATTAGGTCGACAACCGTCGAGGAACTGCCCGTTCTCTTCGTCCAGCATACAACAAATGGTATCGGGGAGGGTGAGGTCGGCGAGTTGTCCTTGTTCCATGAGCGCCATGGTGAGCCGCACATCGCCCAGAACTTCTTTCACTGTGTCATGTCTTTGATCAGAATGATGACAGAGTATAAGGACGGTACGTACACGCAACGACGGCATGATGGAGGCCGAAGTCAAAGATGCGTTCGACCAAGTGGAGGGTCCGCGTGTAGGGGATGCGCACGAGTGTTGGAAGGAACGGCCATTCGTACCGTACGGACGTGTCGACCTGCGGACCAACGATGTACTTTGGCAGCCAAGACTGCGACAGGTACACCCTCAACGAATGCGACCACACAGAATCCCCCTCTTGCTGCGCTTGGTCTGCACTGCTGTCGAGACTGACTCGGTGGGGCGACCGAGTATCAGCAGTGTGCGGTTGTCGAGTGGTGAGGCTGATCTGCTCGCGGCAAGGTCGCCGGCTGAAAAAGCTGCCGTTCGCGATACGTGGGTCGGAGGGTCCAGGCACGCAGCGCTCCTTGTGAACTTCTGGCTCGCGCGAATCGCCCTGTCTCCAGCCGGGCGGATAGACCATGGTGAACTTGTACCCGTTGTCATAGAGGATCCGGGTGAAGCCTTGTGAAGAGTCGGTTTGGAGTGGCATTTGCGGGAGTGGAAAGGGGTGGTTTAAGAGTTGGCTAGACAGCGTCCATACCTTTGGGATTTTAAGGGTTTCCGAGGCAATGACGTCGTACAAAGAGGACAATCAAGCCTTTGTGCCACCGGAATCAAACCCGCGAAAGTGGAATATGGAGGTGGTCCGTACCTCGACGCGATCACCACAATCGTGGCAAGCTAAGTAGACTGGTGCAATTCCATGATGGTGCTATCGTCGAAAGATTTTCATCGCTTCAGCTCGGGATTCCTGAGAGTTGCCGACTGACGTGAACCTGACGCAGCCACATCAGCTAGAGACCCGAAAATGACCTGTCCCTACGTGTCTATTCCCGATTACGGTACGCTATTACACATGATGTCCCAACAAGAGAGCCATAAGTCTCTGCCCAAGCCCAGGGAAAGAGAAAAAATGAAAGTAGAGTCATGATCGTCGCATGATCGGAGAAGAAGGAAAAGGATAAAGATAGGAATAAACAAAAGGGACCTGTCCCTGTCCCTGTCGGCACGTCGCGTGAGTCGTTAAAGTACATTATCCAAGTTTAGTCTCGTTCAGTGTCATGTGGTCCCCCGTGTGGTCCGCATTGATTCCCGCTTCGATCAGGAATGAGGAAACATGGGGTCCAGGAGCATAGGACGTGAGATATGGGGGATAAGAGGCGAGCGCAAGGGGTGAGCTGGGGTAACTGTTTGTTGGTGTCGTTGGTAGCCCAACTGAGTTTGGTCGTGTGACAACGGGGGATGCGGACGCAGACGTCGAGGGGATACTGCACAATGGTAGGAGTACATTTAGCGTGGGTGGGTGAGATGTACACTCACCAGACCTGAGACTCCGCTGGTGGTGTCTGAGGGCATAACAAGGCATGACGCGGTATGAATATGAAGAGTAGGGTGACGACAGCATGGTCTCCGTACCATATACGACCTTGCGATATCCAGACGCGACAAAGTCAGAGCTGACAGCAAGGATACCATTGGGTAGCAGATCGGAATCTTGGTGGTGAGCTCTGCTAGGCTCGACAGAACGGGGCAAGTCGAGGGAACGAGACCGTTCCATTTTGTCCCCCTCCAAAGTCGAGGTTGAAGGGATCTGTGGAGCGGGTGGATGGTCCGTGCACGGTAGATGCGGCCTATGCGAGATCGCGTCCCATTGGATGGGCCAGCCTGGCCGGTGCTCCTATCTAGCGCTGCCTCATTCTTCCTCGACCAAGGCGTGCGTCGCTCGAGGGTATACTGGCAGACAAGCCCGCGAACACGACAGCGTTCGCAGATGAGGTGGTCGCTGCTGCACTGTTGGAAGAATCGTGAGTGCTGTGTAGAGCGAAACTCACCTTTGCTTTCTGCACTTGTTACACGCTTGCGCGCTGTGCGTATTCAGGCACGTTCTGGTGTTCTGTAAAACACGCCTGTGGATGGGTCGAGCGAACCGCAGAGAACAGATCTTTGGACTCCGGGCGGGGGGCGCGTTTTGCTGAATTTAGTATTTAGCTAAATGCTTAAAGTATTATGTAATAAGTTATTCAATTTCACCCGCAGCCACGCTTGAAGCTTAAAGTTTAAACCTGGTTTAAACCACTGAAATTGGCCAAAACTTGAACTACCTCTCAATACTATTTGTTGACCATGTATCAAGTATTTAGATCGTTGAGACAAGCTTTGAATTCCGCAAAACGCGTCGTGTGAGAAAAAGCGGAGAACATGGTGGCCAATTTACAACTACGACGATCATCGTCATGTCAGGCATTCCCCTCTTCATAATCCCTCTGAACTCACAGCGTCCTCCGACAGGCCTCCCAAGGGAACTACGAGGAAGAAACCAGTGCCAACGGACAGCGCGGCCCTGCACACGCCCGTCCGTCTTCTCGCGCTCACAGCCCGTCGCACCGCTGACGATGACCACAGACCCTCGCTGAACAGCTCTCTTTTCTTCACCTTGCTCGCCCTTTCAAATTCGACGGTTTCGCCAAAAATACCAATCGTCGGACCAAGAACCTCAAGGCCGTCCTCGGCCAAGAACGCGAACGCGAGCGCACCGAGCGCGAACGCAGACGCCTTGCACGGGAAGAACGGGACATGGCCATGAACGTCGACGGCGCCAGCACGGGAGTCGAGGAGGAAGAGGACATCCCAACCTGTATGTTCGTCGTCGTCGTCGGATGGCTAGTCAACACACCCTTTTCGCAGACACCTCGATCGAAGCGCCCCCTTCTCTGCTGCCTCCACGCCACTACTGCGACATCACGGGACTCGAGGTGCGTGTCGCCCGCATCGTGTCTGTTTGGCGATACCCTGATCCACTAAGATACAGGCCCCATACACCGACCCACGCACGGGGCTCAGGTACCATGACAAGAGCGTGTACGATCTCATCAAAAACCTCGTGCGTTTTGTCTCCCTCGGCCTGCCTGGCTCTGACAATCTGTGCTTGTAGAGTCCTAGTGTCGCAAAAGACTACCTCTCTGCGAGGGGCGTCAATCCCATTGTCAAGTAGCGTCGTTTACCAACCCGAGTTGTTCGCGGTTCAAGTCTGTATCTGGGGGCGTAGTTTTCTCTATCCTGTATCCTTACCTGAGTTTATCATTGACACCTTTAGCCCTCTGCTCGCTTTGCGCTTTTTTCGCATTGGTGAGCACAATTACCGGCATCGACGGTCTTGGAAGAAATGGTTTGGTCGATTCGTGTCGTGAGACCCTAGTCTCCCTTCAAGGACACTGAAATCACGAAAAATGCATACTCTGAACTTACCCACGAATATGAGTAGGATTCTTCGGTGCCCCAATGCCCCCCGGCCCTCAGGCCTCGACGCCAGGGTTGACTATTCAGGTAATTCCTAATGAACGTAAAAATGGGAACTTCGCGACCTGCCATGAAGCTTCTGGTTACCGAGGATAGGAACAATGCCCGAGCGCGTGCGCCAGAAGCACAAGACAATTCCGAGGATTCATCTTGGATGAACGTTATGAATTATCAGATGGGGTATAGCGGCTCCACACAGTGCGAGAATAACTATGGAGGACTGTCAAGACGACTCGAGGGATCAACTGTCGCTCTACCAAGAAATAATGTAATCCGAAAAGAGTGCAAAGTGCTGATCTACAGTCTCAGGCGGCAAGTACACCAGATAACAAATCCGACCGTACATGACCATGGTCATCAGTTGGAATAATCTGTGGCAAGACCACTACATTGCTAGGTTGCTCATCATTCTTAGTACACTTGGTCCGGCTGTCTCCAAGGCGCGACTTTTTCGAATGCATCAATTTGACTTTAGCTGTAAAGTTGTGACTGCTTGCCCAGGCCCTGGGCCACAAACAAGAACAAGGAAAACCCCAACTGGTATGCACGACACACTATGTAGCTCCTAGTACGCACACTACGGACGTCCACTGTACTTTTGGCCCCGAGTCTAGCTCCTAAAATGTCACGCACAACCCGTCCATTATGTAGCCCTGATATATCGACAGATGAAATAAAAGAAATAGACCGTCCACGAGGTATACAAAGGAAAGAAACGAGCACAGGCTCACGCTACCCACGAGCATCAGCCGTGCGTAACAAACAAGAACCACGAACGGGACGTACCGAGAGCACTCAACATCGCCAACACAACGCCCCCGACGACAACCCCCATCATGACATCCACCTGTCTCGCACTCATCGCACCCGAGGGCTTGCTCGTCGTCGTCACCGTCGTCATGTTCATGAGCGTCGGAAGGACCGCGACTGCAGACGTCGGCTGCGTCTCCACATTGCCCGTCCCCACGATCACCATCGTCCCATTGCTCGGCACCCCGTTGACGACGACGAACAACAACGCCGGCCCAGGCGACAACAGGTTCGGGTTCGGGGAGACATGCAGCACGTACGACCCGTCGTTGTTCACCGTGTACGTGTTGTTGAGCTGCAGGTGGCGCTGACCCATGTTCATCGCGTGCGTCGTGAAGCCGCCTCGGGAGAGGACGACGGTCGTGTCGGCCGCGGCGGCGTTGGCAGTCATGCCTTTGTACGAGGTCGATGCGACCGTGATGTTGAAGTAAGGCCCGCCATAGCTGAGCTTCTGCGGGACACCCGTCACCTGTGGACGGACGCCCGACGAAAAGTAGTGGGGGTAAAAGATCTCGGCGGTGTATGTCGTCGGGAAAGGCGCAGCGAGTTCGACGTCGAGGTTGGGGTTCGACCCCGCAATCAACACGGATGCGTCAGGCAAAAGGATCGCAGTCGAGTGGTACATCCGCGCGATATTGGTCGAGCCAAGACCTGCGGTGGACCAGCGCGATCCCTGGGGTGCTTTCGGGTTGTAAATGGCAGGGGTACCGACGGGACCTGACGCAAGCGACTGGAAGAATGGCATCTGGTCGAGCGAAGGGGTATATAGCGTGCGGTTAGCGAACCCAGCAGTACCGTTGGTAGCACCGTTGATGACGAGCAGGGTTCCGTCTGGAAGCGTAATGAATTGACCCATCGTGCGACCTATGGGCATGGCATCGTCCTGCTGGTACGTCGGTGAAGAGCCATCCTGAGGCTCCGGCGTGAGACGCTGGCAGTCCTTGGATGCCGGGTAGGTCCAGGTGTTCCAAAACGGCCAAGAGTAGTCTCCATAGTAATCCGCAGGCATGTCGGAACCACCGCAGAAGAGAACGGTGGGGGTATAATTATTTGCCGGTGTGAGAGGAAGCATCGCCACTGCGCCGGAGGCAGGGTACACCCGAGCGACTCCGTTGGGCATATCAGGAAGGGGTGTTTCGATGTTTAGATTGGGGTCCCAGAGAACTAGGCGTGTTGTCAAGAGCAATGATCCGAGAGGCTAGCCGAGCGACTCACTTGTCGAGAGGTTAGCCTGCACGAGCAGCTTTCCGGACGGCATGAGGTAGGTATGGGCGTACGAGTTGAGACCTGACGTGTTGATCATAAAGTTCATGACTGGTGCGGTACCACGGCTGGGGAAGAATTCGTATGTCGGAGTTGCGCCCGAACCTTCATACGCGGGATCAGTGTTGGGCATGTTCCGGTTGACGTAGCCTCCGGACGTGAAGCCACCGATGAGGACAATGGTACCGTCGCCCAGCGCTTCCGCAGCCGAGTACCAGCGCATTTCCAGCATGGACAGCACGGCGGGATTATCGTACCATTGACACTCAGGGGATGCCAGGTTTGCTGCAGAACACGGGTTGAGTATCCGGATGGCCTTTCTGCCATCGTAGTCGCCGTAGACGCTGTCGTAGCCCGGAGAGGACGGAGTCCCATAACCTTTTGGGTGGGATCAGGTTTCCATAAATAGACATGCGAAAAATGAAAGCACGGACCGATGCTCACGGCGCCGTTACCACCGAAAGTGGCGTAGGAGCCATTGGGAAGATGCATGCCAGACGCACAAAAGCTGTTGGTGAGCACGCTCATGGTCGTCGCGGTGTGCGATCCGATGTTCCTGTTTCATGTCCGTTGAGCAGAGGGAGGTGGGGAGACAGGGGGACACACCAGGCAGAGCCCCAGGCAGGGTGGCCGTCGATTTGGGCAGCGTTACCCTCTGTCTTGTCGAGGATGTAGACCATTTCTTCGTTTCCGAGGAACATCTAGCGAGGATGAGTGCGTGTAGGTGCCGAACATGAATGCGTACCATCATGGCGCTGACGAGGGTGTTGCCTGCTTGGGCAAAGGACCCGGCCTGCTGAGCGGCTGCAGGGAGGACGAGGCTGGACAGAGCCAGCCATGGGAAGAGGTGGGACATGTGGACTGAAAGGACGGGCAGGTGTAAAGGAGCGTTCAAGGGTTGAAATACAGAGACAGGATTCACCGGCAACTTTGGCATCGCCTTGTTATTATTATCGGATCTAACTTTGGGTTAGTTCCGTACCCACGTATACGTACAAGCCGTCACCCACAACGGTCAACATGTCCGACGCGACGTGCCTGATTTATTCTCAACTCGGCACCCTCTCAAACACGTACATGTACGCCAACTTTTTCAGCTCCTCGACGCTCGTTCGATCAGCCTCCACCACCTTTTCGTCATTGAACAACACCCAGACCTCATTCCCGTCCACCTCCATCGCGTGCGGCGACCGCGGCAATAAAACGTGCGCAACGTAATGTCCAGAGTGCACGCTTGGCCCCTTATGCGAGATGAACGCCTTCAGTCGATATCTCGCAGGCAGCGTGCCAGAACCAGCCGTCGTCTGCTTCCTCCCCGTCGTCGCGTGCGCGGCGCCCGCGGATTCAGTCACTTCACCGGTGTCATCAGGATGACTGAACAGCCACTCAACTCCCCGCTCGACATTCCCATCCTACACTTCGTCAACGATCTATATCATCAATATTCTCAATCGCGACATACCGTTTCCAACAACGCCTTCCGCGCTTGTGCGTGCGTAAATCCCATGTCTGCCAGCAATGCAATTTGCTCCTCTGATGGCTCTGCGACGCTTGGCCCACCGAGCTGAATGGGAGCATCGATATCTGGCACCATGCTCAGCCCAATTCACCACTTCAACACATCCTTGCCTACCGGGGTCTTCCATGTGGTTAAATAGCCACTCCATCGCAGCCTCGGCACCCGAATTGCCCGTCGCAAGCAGCGCTTTCTGGCACCTCACAAGCGGAAACCCCATACCCTCCAACTGGGCCATCGCTTCGGCATCAAACTGCGGGACGGCCCGCGCAGAGCTGGACGGTGACCCTTCCGGAAGTTCTTCTTCCCCCGCTTGTAGTCCCTTGCCAAGATATTCATCCAGCACAAGGTTCCCCTGTGGCACGATGACGGGAATGTCTGCGTTTCCGTTCTGTCGGCTGGGTCTGGAATTCGAGCCATCAATTACATACCTAGTTTCGTAGGCACCCAATTCTTCAACCGGAACTTCTTCGCGTGGATGACCAGTACGTCAGGGAAGGTGGCAAGCTGCGTCCGTCTAATGGCCTGCGTCTTCCCACACCCTGCCTCGCATTGATATTCCAATGCCTCTTGGCCAGTCTCGCCAAGGAGAAGGTCGAGGCACAACCCCAACGGGACGGGCGCATATACCGGCTTCGATGCATCCACAGCACCCTCGCCTTCCGACATTTCCGTCGCCGGCACACCAAGGCTCAAGACGTCCGTATTGTCGATACGATACCTCACTCGGTGACACCCAAGACATTCCAAACGCTGTTCCAGTCCAAACGAAAAAATTTCCGTCGGCTCTTCGTCCCCTGTGGCGTCCTGCTGAACCTTTCCTGTGCATGTTGTACCTGAAGAACACTTACCCGGTGCCCCGCCCCTAGCCTGATGGCTGTGCCTACGCATCACAGTCAACAGGTGCCCAAAGAACTCCTCAGCATCTTGCTGCCGCATAGTGGCAAACTCGGCGTGTCCTCTACCAACCAGCGCTTTGAAGTTGGCAGGCTTGAGCCCAAGCTGCCAAGGCGTGTGCTCCGGTGCAGGGTGCGCAAGCGGGTCGGAGGGTGCTATGGGAAGGTTAACTTTGAGTAGTAATCCAAAGAATCAAACAGACGTTTCTCAGTATGAGGATGCGAGTAGCGTCCACTCAAAAGACCATCCGCAAGCTTGAACAGCTGACACTCGAGGCAGTCTGCGGGTAGCGCCTGGCCGCATGTTGCCCAGTGTACGACAGCCTTCTCAGAGACGTAATTTTGCGATAGATCCGATGACGGTCGACGATAATACCGCTCCTGGAAAGGAGCAAGCGAGAATAGTGTTTGTAGGACTGACGCCATGTAACAACTGTAAAGGCATACGAGTAAGTAAGTTTTGTAGATCCTTCGTCGAAAGTCGTCCTCACCTGTTTCCAAGATTGCCGAGTCCAGTGCTGCCCGGCCCAAAGACAGGTCTCAAAGCACTCCCATCCTCTGCGGTAAGAGAAAAATCGAACGTCAAGTTTTGCTCGATTTGCTGGAAGGAGTATGAGTATTCCAGGAAATGAGCTAGCAAAGGCGCCTCACCAACTCTGTCATACTCTTTTCCGTCTTCTTCTGGGCCATGACGTTTATTCCGAACATGGCAAGGTGTGTCTTCAAATCAGGATCGAGACGTGCATCATTGCATGCGTAGCAGTAGATGTCTGTGAAGATAAATACTGTTTGTCTCACGAAACGCGCATGTAACACACCTGCTCCGCCCTCAGGCGTGATCGTCCCAAGCTTCACGCAAACTGGGTGCTGCGTCGCATTAAAGTGCACCAATGCATGCCCATTTCCGCCAGTTCCACCATATTGCGCGCGTCCACAGCCCAACGCCCCACACGTCAGGCAAAGCCACAAATTGGACGTCAAATCACACGACGTGCAATGGGCGAGCCCTATGTATGCGCTCTCTTTCAGCTTCCTTGCACGTGTCTGGAATGTGCCACCTACCTTCAGCAGGAATGGGTCCGCTCGCAAGTTGTTCGAGCAACAACGCATGTTCACATGTGACGATCTCTTCTTCCCAGGCTTTCACCTCTGATTGACGAGCCGATGACATCGATTGCATGATTCCATCCGTGAGGCGCTTCGTCTGCGAAGCACGCATCAATGAGAAGCAAATGCACGCGCGAAGCGACGCACCGTGACGTCGTCGGCCGTGATCTCCCTCCCGTTCACGGGGTCACACTTCCAACACCGCAGCGCCGTCCGATAGTCATACTTGTCCTCTTCGCGTTCTTGGACAATCGCAAGCTTGGTCATTTTGGCCGGTGGCTCGTCGTCGCCCTGATGCACTCGCTATCAGTCTCGTGTCGCGCACGGGAGAAACGAGGACGTACGCGGCTGTTGGTCGGTTTCGGTTTGGGTCGCCGTGTGATGTTGAGAGAGAAGATGTGTCCAGATCGTGCGACGTGTGTATGCGCGTGGTGGCGATCTTGTCCCAGACACGCGCCGTTGAAGCAGACGAGACAGACATCGATCCCGTCGTCGCCGTCCTGAGATCGTATATCAGCACGACACTCGCGATGGAAGATCGTCGCGTACTTGGTTGTCAAAACACTGAGTACATTCTTCGCGGTGGACTGATTGACTCAGTCTGGGTGGTTCAAGTTGCGATAGCTCGGATTGATGAGGACAAGTCGACATCGTACGAGCCAACGGAAGGAATAGAACAAGTCACATTTCAATGGGTCTGTATCACGTGATATACCACGTGATGACCCACGATCGGAATAACTAATAAGTCCATCGTAGCACGTAGTAAAGACTAATGTGTACATAGGGAGTCCGCTGCCTTGCGACCACAACTCGAGCGTGCTAACCGACGACCACGCAGCCTGCTTTCATCACCTCCAGCTGGTTATGTTTTCATGGGCAGGTTTGCGACAGCAAAGTGAGTGAATGGACAAGCCAATCAATCGGACGATGCTCACAGAAACAGAGAATGAGGATAACCGACCTTCCTCACGAAACAGCAAGCAAGCGACTGGTTCCTCTTGACGAAAAGGGAGTCAAACGGAAATCCGTTCAGTCGCGGTTCTCGCTGATGGAGAGCATGTGGTGTGAAGGAAAGTGGCGCATTCGCGGTGGCACCGGACGCCGATATTAATGGACGCAGACCTTGCGGTGTCACGCGATGGACAGTGGCACGGTGACGGCAAGAATAGGGGCGACGGGATCGGATGAGTGTTTGGTCACAAGTGCGCTTATGAACTCACTCGGAACAGTAGCCCTTCCCAGCACTCCTTTTGTTCGCCTCCTCTCACCCATTCAGACGAACTCAGAACGAACCTTGATGGTAATGCTCAACATCATCCTCCCCGGCTCCCAGACACCCACAGTGCGGTCAACCAGGAGGAAGATGGCTTCTTCACTCACAAACTAATCAGGACCTACACATCCAGCCTGAGAATTCCCGTGTGTACATAAAGCTTCCCTCACTCGTGTTTCACTCATCAACCTGTTCGTCAGGCAGCAAGATTATGTCTCTCGAACAAACCAACCAGGGCCTATGCGTCCGACTCGCCAAGTCCCGAGAGAATTCCCGTGTGTCCACAAGCTACCTTGGTTTTCGCTCATGAACTCATTTGTCAGAGCATAAATTTGCATCTCTCGAGCAAACCATCCAAGACCTGCGCGTTCGACTTACTCGGGTTCAGGAGAAGGCTGATCA
>QFES01002315.1:0-30082 GCA_003316375.1 Tylopilus plumbeoviolaceoides
CAAACGACCCCAGAAGCTCGCTGACCAAGATGTCGACTGGCTCAGGTAGCTCGACCCGTCTCATGTCACCAGTGATCAGCTCCACCGACAAACCCCACTCTCTTGCCTTGCGACCTTGAAGGCTGGCCCATCGAATGAACAAAAACGGAATCGTGGACACACGGAGGCGAGGACGCACGTCACAAACGCATTCGGGTTCTTCTCGATTGCATAGACGAATGCTTCTCTCTTGGCCCTTTGAATTGCTTTGAGGCTTCGTGAAACGAGGGGACCACGCCCAGCGCCAGCGACACAAATGACACTAGGCAGTATTAGGTCACAACTATTAAGCAAGGCGGCAGCACGCCACGCACACGCGCTCTCTATCTGGCCGGTCCACGAGGGCACGATAGATAGCCTGGTTACCAATTATGGTGAATACCACACAGGTGACGTTGTGACGGAGACCCTCACTTCTTCATAGTTGTGGTACTTGACGGGGTCCTGCTCAAATGTTTGATACGTGATTGATTGGAGGTTGTCCATCAAGGGCTGTGTGCGCGTCTCCGTCACCGCGGTACCATGGGTTACACTCACCACCGGCATACCTGTAACGGATTTTGGAGGTAGTCTTGGTATCCTTGTGCGAAATGTTCGACGGTCCCCTCTGTCCTGGCTGCTTGCGCGACAGGACTCGTTTTCTCCAGATGTTTTACATACTGCAAATACGCAGATTCACCACCCATGGTGTGTACGCCGGCGTCGACGCCGGACAGGATGAGGGGTCCTGCTCAAACGTTTGATACGTGATTGATTGGAGGTTGTCCATCAAGGGCTGTGTGCGCGTCTCCGTCACCGCGGTACCATGGGTTACACTCACCACCGGCATACCTGTAACGGATTTTGGAGGTAGTCTTGGTATCCTTGTGCAAAATGTTCGACGGTCCCCTCTGTCCTGGCTGCTTGCGCGACAGGACTCGTTTTCTCCAGATGTTTTACATACTGCAAGTAGGCAGATTCACCACCCATGGTGTGTACGCCGGTGTCGACACCGGACAGGATGAAGGTCGGACGATGCTGGCCTCTGGTCAATGCTACGTCAAAGAAGACGATCACGGGCTCACGATCATGCTTTGCCGAATGAATGCTTGGGTACCCTTTGGTAAGACTGGATAGCCCTTGACGTTTGCGATAAACGCAGATGCGGGCAGAAAGATGTGCTGAACGGGTTCAGCCGCCCATCGGCCCAGCACGGTCGCATTTGCGGGAAGGGGTGGGGTGAGATCGAGCGCTGCCGACATGAGCACAACTTTAACGAACAAAGACATGACGTTTCACCGCTCACTCAGCGTTAACCGCACGTTGTTATCGCAAACGGTGCGGATAACATCCCACATCTCCCAGTTGGCGTTGAGTTCGGCCTCGGATGCCTTGGATGTTTTGAGGTGTTTTTGTGAGAGTGCGCTCGAGAGCGCGAGTCTCGGCGAGGACGCTTGCACGGTCGAAGCGCCACTTGGGTTGACATCTCCGTGAGGCGGAGATTCTTTTGATTGAAATACTGCGGGGTCGTAGATGGGTAGTCGAACCGAGAAGAGCATGTACGGGATGTTCCGAAGACATTCATTTACGATACGTCCATATGAAGCCACATGCGATCTATTTCTTGGCGGAGGGAGGATAATGGTAGGGATATTGAGATATGATGTATATGAAATCTCCTGTTGAAGAGCCTAACCAGCAAGGAGTTGGTCAGCATTCATCGCGAATGAGGTACTGCGCCCATTGATGATGACTTTTTCGGACAGACGACATGCTCAAGGCAGTGTCGAGATGTCCCAGAAGGCCCGGAATCGGAAAAGAACTCACGATGCCAGAGTCATGACGAATCCAGTCATCAGTGGCATCCAGCTGTAGCCAGTCGGAAGCCATTGCCACGACGATCTCCGCTTCATCTAACAATTTCCCGCACCATGAGTGGCACATCTCACGCAAGGCACTGTGAGAGCGGATGATAATGAAGGGGGAGCTTACCCAGTCTTGTTATCGTCACCTCATCAAGCAAGAATGAAGGCGACTTCCTCCATACTTCCGCCGCCTTCTCAGCAACTATAACCTCCTCATTGCCTGCAGTTCCTGTGGAAGGCATGATACACATGTTTCGCCACCGCTCCCGCCATTTTTCGGTCGTGAGCGGTAGACATATAGATTGATAGCCCTTGGCCTGGGCCTCGGCGGAGAGGCTGAGGACGGGTGTGTCGTGTGAAGGATGTCCTCGGGCTGACTTTTTCTGGATGTGCTCATGCGTAATCGTGGTCGCGAACGGTGCCATGATGTCTCTAGCAAGTTGTTGAGATCCGGGTACGGAGCAGGTTCCTACTTGTCCCGAAAAGGAAACTCGTTAGGTGCGGACCATGCATGGCCAACCGGGTGTCGTTATTTTTTGCTTGTTCCACTACAGCTGAATCTAAATGTCGGGAGCCCACTTGACGGCGAGTGTTGCTCCACTCTTCGACAAATCACACCTCGGCCGGCGACTTTCGGCGCGCGCTTCTCTGCTTCACGATATGGAACACGCACAGGATGCCCGCGGTCGAGGGTAGCGAAAAAGGGCCAGACGACGATTGGTCCGAGAAGTCTCCAGAGCACTCTACCTGCTGCTGCCTTGACATGTGCGCAGCCATTAGGTGGAGTGCTTCGAATTGGGAATTGGTCATTTGATGACGGGCAGAACATGGGCGTCCATATTGATGATATGTTGGAACGAGAGACCCAACCCACTGTCATACCGCGGGCGATGTGTTGGGTTCTTTCGAGTCATGGGTTGTCGGCGTTCTAATGTTTTATCAGGAGGCTGCGGTCCTTGGCTAAAGTGGTAGGGAGTGCGTGGATCTGGTGTGGTAGCCCCTCTTGGTCCTCCGAGGCTTTACTCACAAGTCGGATATTCTGCCATAGATTTGTCGTCGTCGTCGCGTCGGATGGGAGCGCCACCATGGGCTAGGATTGACAATGACAGAACATGTCTGATCATTGCGATCGATCACTTTTGTGATCATGATCAGCGGAACGGATGGTATTCGAGGTACAAGAGAGTAAGTACGACGGAGGATGAACAGTGAGTGGTCGAGATGAACTATGGACCATGAAAGCCATTCATTCTAGAACGCTTCGCAGGTTGATCCTGGGAATTTGTGGTTCCCGCGCCGTCTTGCGTGGAGAGGTCATAGCCAGCCAAGACGCCTTCCAGAACAGTTTGGGTGACGACAGCATTCAGTTCATCATCTGGGTCTGTTCCTTGCGCTTCTGCACGTTGCATGATGTCACTGACGGACTGGATCAAATTAGACGTCAAAGTTTCTGATGCGGCGTTTTGAGAGTGCTGCGAGAGCCGAGGCTCAGCGGAGGTGACGTTTTCCGCAGAGGCCGAGGGATCCAATCGCGACTGCAGAAAAGCAGCGACTTCTGGAAAGTCTTCCTGGAGGTGTTCGATGGGCTGTGTGGGACGATGAGCATGAGGGCAGAGCGACGGGAGGGTATACTTGCTGATACGCCTGCGCCGTTACGGCGGTCGATGAGCGCACCGTGGTCGATAAGCCATCTTGCCGTGTCGATGTTTTCGACGGTGTAGAGTGGCGTGTCACCGTCTTCGTCAGTGATGTTTACGTCACCGCCTGGAAGGGCTGAGCACGTCATCTGGCGCAGATCCTGGGCGATTACCTTGTCGGACAAGATAGGCCAGCACGTCCAGCTGGGCATACGACGCTGCTGCGTGCATGGGCGTGTACGTGAACGAGTCGGGTGCGTTGGGCGATGTGGCTAGCGGGTGTTTCAGCACGGACGAGCGCCAGGAGCGAAAGGGGACGTGCAGTGGTGCTCTACGAGGTCCTGGAGGGGGTGTGAGGGGTGGTCTGAGCAGACGAGAAGGACGGACCTGTACGCGGCGGAGGTCTCCATCTGCAGCAGCGACCCAAATGTTTTTGTCAGCCATGTCGATGTGATCGCGATCGCCTGACGGGGTGGACTTTATCACGAGAAGCGCCCTGAAAAGGAAATTCTGACAGACATGATGCCGTACTTTCTAAGCCGGGATCTCTCGTAGACTCTGCAGAGTCCTCGGTTGCGCCGTACATGTACGCACCGCCGCGGTGGATGTCGACATGGTTAATATCACGGATCTCAGTCGATCGGACCACTTCTCTCCCTCGGCACCGTACACACCCACCGCGACCATGGCGCGCTCGCGAGTGTGCCGGTCTGAGTGTCGGGAATGCTGGTGGCTGCATACCAAATTATTCGGTGTCAGTATTTTAGCCTGTGTAATCAACTCAGACTCGGACACCCAGTCAGTCCCTCTCCAAGTCCCGCTGGGCCAAGCCACCTCGGTCTCGCCGAGACTCTCGCACCGCTTCCTCATCCCCGCTCCTATCAATCATTTCCATAATCAAAAGTATTGCTCTTTCATTCTCCGTTCTGTTCTCTCTTCCTCGCCGTGCTGTATAATTATTGTCACTCATCTGCGCATCTCCTTCCATCAGATCCCAGCATGAGCTTCCTCGTGCCTTCCCAACGAGGCATGCCCCAACAACAAACACCCCCCGACATTCAGCCCGTACATAACCAAACAGACAGATCGCACTTACCCCTTTCCTCCTTCTCAGGTTACTCTCACCAGGACATGCCCTCCCCTTCCTCCTCTTCCATGCCACCCTCCTTTACCGCAGATGCCACCCCCCTCGCTCTCCCAAAAATCGGCGAAACTCGTTGCTGTGCGTCCTTCATTTTCATCCATCCTTTCTTATTTAACCCTACATTTATCTGTCGGACCTTCGATCACCCCGTCCTTTCCACTCTTTCGGTCCCATTTGTACTAATCCCACCTCCTGAAGACTGGTCCTTGTTATCCTCCGATTTGCACTTCATCTACCTCGACCCTGTCTTCGCAAACCATCTCGAAGATCAGGCAGAGCTCCTCATCGGAAAGTCCCTCCTCAACTTTGTCCACCCCGATGAACAAGCTTCTGCGAAAGCCGACCTCACAGAGGCACTCGAGCAGAGAACCATGCACGGCACTGTCACGAGGTCCGTCTCTATCCCCTTGCTCCCTACCCTATACCAAACCCTTGCACCAGGGTCAGATACTGCCGCCTCTCGAGAGTTCGCCGCTTCCTTGGCTATACGGGCCACCTCCCGCAGTGGAGCGATGGCGACAAAATCGCACTGGATAGCCACTACATGGCTGTCGACATCGTAATTAGCTGGGCCGCAGAAGGGCTTGTTCTCTGCTTCGTCCATGCCGTCGTCGACCTCGGTCCAGCCGACAATGATGAACAGCACAAGACCCCGTGGACAAACTGGTGTGGCACACCCGCCATGAATCAAGAACAGCTCTCCCTCCTAGACCAGAGACTCCATTGCTATTGCCCCCAGCCCGGCGTGCTCACCCGGGTCTTTCAGATCCTGTCCAACCCCAGCGCCCAAGACTACAGAGTCATGTTCAGCTGGCCACCTGACTCCAGCCACGAGTATTCGAACAAGCCTTCCGCCAAAGAGTTCGCCAAACGTGCGTCGGCGGTCCAGACATCCGCACATGACAGTAGCGCCAAGACCAGCTGTACGAGAAGATGGAGGGTCGTTGGCACGATGCCAACTGTCGCTGGTGAAGTAGAGAGCGTTTTCATACCTCATGGTTCGTGCTTTGTTTGACGTCATGCCATGCGTTGCTGACACTTGTGTAGGTACAATCATGTTTGCTTGTCATACCATCCAGCACAGTCCCCGCAGCAGTTCCGCCCATCCATCGTATACAAACCGACCCCAAGATGGATACACAACGCACCACTCTCAACATTCGTACGATCTTTCGCCGAGTTCTTACACACTGCCCCCGGTCAATGCGCCGCCGCCGTCCTACGGTAATTTCGCCGGTTCGCTACCGTCCTACTCCTCTTCGCCTTGGTCCAGTCACCCAGATTCGTCTTCGTTCCTGAGCTATAATCGGTGGCCGCAAAGCAGTGGCCCAACTCATACACTGAGCTCTCTCCCGACTCCATGTCCACTGCGTGAAACCCCATATGGGTCGCAACCATCCAGCAGGCCGTCAGAGTCGCCAAATTATGGGGATGCACGAGGCCCTCAACACGCCTATCAGCATACACCAAGTCCGGATGTGGATTACGCCGATAGGCACCGCCCCGACAATACCGGCATGCCTATTTCCTCTTCGGACATTGTCCCTCCACCACGGTACCGGGTAAGCCCAGGCTCTTCGCGGGAGCCGGTTGGTCGGAGTAGCAACCGACCTGTTGGAATCCTGCGGTGCACAAGCTGCAAGGCAACATCAAGCCCGGAATGGAGGAAAGGTCCGAGCGGCAAGAAGGAGCTTTGTAACGCGTTCGTAATATTCTTCATTTCTTGTGTCACGCACCCCTCACATGTGCTGTGGCTTAGCTGCGGGCTCCGCTATGCTCGGTCTCGTGCGAAAAAGGAGGGGCACGTGGCACCAACTCAACGCCGAAAGAAGGACAAGCCACCTGCGATTGCAATCAAGGAAGAGGGCAACCCTAGTCAATCTGCGCCAATTGCAATAGCAGGTTCTGGAACCAGATGTAGTACGTTCGAGAGCGCTTCGTTCGCTTCCACGTCGTCAGTCGGCTCAGCATCTGGAAGCGAAGTGTACTCTCAACATAGCCCTGCCGCCCCTGAGCCTTCACCTTCACCACCATCAAGCTCGCTGAACTTTGTACACTATTCGCATCCACCACCACCCCCGCCACCTCATGGACTGCGAAATGATGGACGGATGACATTCCATCCGAGTACCGGTCCGTTCCATCCGACCCCATCTCCACTATCCAATCAACCATCGCAACGCGCTTTCCGCGGGCCTGACGAATCCACTCTGTCGTCCTCTCGATTGGCACCCTATCCATACGTAACCACGGCGGCCATGACATCAGGAGGAAATTCTATCACTCCGCTATCGTCTTTTGAACGGGAGAAAGCCGAAGAACGACACATGCCCACAACCTCTTTGGCGGATAAAAAGTACGAGCGGTATTACGCCATGCAACGTGGAGCGTGACGCTGCGCGGGCTCCACATGCCTTTTGTTCTTCCTGATTCTTTTCTTTTCTTTTTCATCATGGCGGACATACACCGTTGACATGTTTGTTTACAATTCACGCAATTTTTTTTATAAGAGCTTGTCTCAGATGGGTCATGGGTCTGCATGGCACGGCATCATATGTGCACGATTTGAATCGAGGATGTCCTCGCCACATTATTTATTCGCCGTTTGAGCAACCCCCTTGTTTCTCCCATTGTCCTCATAAAGGAGGACCTCTTTTCTTTTTTATTGGTTCCCATGGTAGTACCATTACGCGAGTTATGCTCAGTATAGTCTATCCTAGTGAAAGTATCCTAGTGAAAGAACACGAGTCTAATTGAAATAACGCCTCGTCGACCCGGGGACGGATTCCAAGGCATTTCTCGGCCGCAGCTGTCCGGATGTGGTGTGTCCGTCAACCTGCTGGAAGGGAAGTATGAGAAACCGATGTGTTGACGTCGACGGATGGCGGTCATGATGCGTCGGATCGCAGGCACCTGTGCGCTCTATCGACAAGGTTGGATCTGCACAGTCGATGCGGTTTACCTACCCATCCACCGACTCTCAAGCTCCTTTTAGCGTTGTTCAGCCTGCCACGGCGTTAGACAAAGAGATAGATGTGAAACACTAAGAACATGGACGTATCGGGACCGGCGCTTGTCAATGTTCCGGCGCCTACTAGTCCCCTATTGCACCCCCGTTGAACGTACCTGCCGAGTTGGCAATACGCTGGCTGCCAGTGTTCGACGGCACGTCCAGGCTCGGCGACATGCGTTTGTGCCACCGGAGCGCACACGTTCGATGATGGCTTTTAAATTGGTCCTACGACCAGTTATCCGAGTCTTCACATAGCTGCGTCTGGGGATCCCGACGATGACATCCGCGCCATGTTGCGCCTGAAGAAGAATATGCAACGCATGGAGCATTTCCAGAACGAAACGCGGGTGGCGGGTGGCCGAGCGCGTGCTGTTCGGTGATAGGGGGTGTGACACATGTGGTCCTTTGACGTTGAGCGAGGACAATGCCACCGACGTGGCAGGTCGTACAATGTCTGGCCGAAACGATGGATGCGGGCCTGCAATGTCTGTCTGTCTGTCTGTCTCTGCGACTGCCTGTCCACGTCTGTCGACGGCCAGACGTGACATGGGGACTTGGAGAGCGTCGCAGTGATTGATGTGACATTTTTGTCGTGACAGTCAGAACGCCTACCGTGCACTAGCGTCACTTGGGAGCTTTCGAGCCCTTTGTCTGAGTTCACCAATATCAATAGAGCGTTCGTTGAGAGTGAAGGTTAGGCGTAAGGTGTCGTTCGGCAAACACCATTAGTCGACCGGCTCCGGTTGAGACATTGCCGCATCCGAGAGTTCCTGCCGAAGATTGACTATAAAGTGAAACCCCAGTCAACATTTGCTATATAGTACTGACAGACGCACTCATGGTACGTAATCAAGCAGCGGAACGTTCTCCAACGGCCCAGCCTTGAAGCTAGTGTGTACTAGTGTACTTGCAATAATCTCAGTGTCGCCGCGTTTTGTCTCTCGTTTGTCAAACATGGTGCTACTTACTACGCTTGCCGTGTCCCCCCTATCACAAACACCTTTTATGTTGGTGAGCTGGAATTCATCGGAAAAGCATGTGCTATTACGTCGGCTGTCAACGACCTCCAGGTGTGCCAGTGCATAACGTCAACGACGAGCTGCACCTCGCCATTATCCACGATGCACCAGGCCAGCTGGACACGTTCGAGCTCGACGGCGGCGGGCTTCAATGGAGCACTATCCCAGTGCGAAGGAGTTTGTCAATCACGAGAGGATCAAGTTGGTGTATTACGCCGGAGTGGAGAAAATACCCGGGGAGCGCAAAGATTTAACCATACGGAGCAACTTGAATCCGGAGACACAGCCAGGAAGGTTGACAGCGCATGGTCCTGCAGTGAGTGGTTAGATCGTTCGCATGGGAACCGTCTGCAAAGGCTGATGGACTAGCATAGCACATCGTGCACGTTGATCAGTCGTTCGTTGCCGCGGAACAGAATACTTCTTCGACGACGCCGAGAAACTGTTAGGAGATGCCAAATCATCGACGTTTGGAGGTCAGCCGCTGCATATTTCTCGTCATATGCGTACTGACCTTGGTGGGAAACCAATAACCCACAAAGTGGCCCTACGACCCCCTTGATGTTATAGATTTCCGCAATGCAGATTTAGTCTCGGTACGCATGATTTACTTGAAGCGAGAAGGGGGTCGTACAACATCAGACTCGGATACGGACTAGGCAAGATTGGCACTGCATTCAGCATTTCCAGAGGAGACGGGTCGGCGGGTGCGCCGCACAGACAGTCGATCGAGGCGAGGGCCTTGGAGTTCGACAGGGAGTAAGAGCGTTCGGGGCGTTTGTATGCTTTACATGGACAACTTCTCAATTCGACTCGTGACGAATCAGAGTGCCATCCTGTCGTTGTCCACGACGTGACAGGTAATCCAGTTGCGTTCGATCTGGACGGACCGCGGGTTCCAGCGGTGGGGGAGTAGACTCGGCGTTTTTCGACAAAGAAGAGGCCCACTTGGAGACAATGCAGAGCGGAGAAGAGGAAACCGGATAAGATAGTTTGTGGGTTGGATTGGACCTAAGGTCACATTTGCGTGTGCTTGGGTTGAGTATGAGCAAAGCGAGCAATTTACTCACTGCTTGTTAGTACCGTCCTGAAATTTGATTATCTTGTAACTGGTATTTTTTCCGTAGCCGAACAGTCACTTCAACAGGGCGTTTGTTACGAGTAAGTAGACAAGAAATCATATCAGCTGATGAAGGAAGTGGTATGTTCCCACGACAGACGCGTCATTGCTCTGGGCGAGGCACCGCGTGTTGGCTTGTAAGTTGTAATCATGTCGGGCAACGACGCACTACTCAAGGAGGCCGAGTCGGTCGCTGTAACCGACCCAAAGCGCTCCGAGCAGATCTACAAGCAAATTCTAGGTTCAGCGAGTACGTCCATCACATCGCCCGCTGCACTACGAGAGCGTAACTTTTACAGCATCGACGTCGAATGGAGCCCCTTCCACAAGTGATCGAGACCAGTCATTGCGAGATCAAGAAGCTGCCATGATCAAACTGGCAGAACTTCACCGTGATCAAAAGTACGTGTCTGTTTTCCTTTTTCCCTCATGCGAGTCTGACCGCAATCACGCAGGAATGCCAAGGGCCTCGCCGAGGTCATCACACTATCGAGGTCCTTCATGTCGTCAACGGCAAAGGCCAAAACCGCCAAACTGAGTAAGTCGTGTGTCATCTCGCGCTGCCACTCCTCGCGGCTCAACGAAAGCCGTCTAGTTCGAACCCTCCTCAATTACTTCAACGACATTCCCAACAGTCGTCAGGTCCAGATTGACGTTCTCATGGATAACATTGACTGGTCAAATCGTGAAAAGCGCATATTCCTCAAACACAGCCTAGAAATCCGCCTGGTCGCATTGTGAGGTTATCTACACGAGCCAAACGTACGCTCAACTTTATTTTGTAGACAATTAGAAGCTTCGCAATTCAAGTCCGCCTTGACCCGGATTGACGCGCTTTTGACGGAGCTGAAGAGACTCGACGATAAGATGATCCTCACCGAAGTCCATCTTCTCGAAAGCCGAGTTTACCGAGGGATTGGCAATTCCACCAAAGCAAAGGCATGTCTTCCCTTTACTTACCGACGAGTATAATCACTCAAAGCAAACTTCTGTAGGCTGCACTCACTTCAGCCAGAACCGCAGCAAACTCGATATATTGCCCACCTCACCTTCAAGCTGCGCTTGATCTCCAGTCTGGCATCCTCCACGCAGAAGACAAAGATTACACCACGGCATATTCATACTTTTTTGAGACATTCGAGAACATGACCGCCCAAGATGACCCAGCTGCACTGACTGCACTCAAGTATATGCTACTATGCAAGGTCATGCTCAACTTGGTTGGTTCGTTTACCACGGAATCTTGAAATCATGTTGATCTACTGGAATAATCCAGCCCGAGGACGTCACATCACTTCTATCGGTAAAACTTGCTACCAAATATGCACAATTACGAGAAATCGAATGCATGCGCGCCGTTGCAATCGCTCACCAAAATCGTAACCTAGCCGAGTTCGAGAAGGTTTTGCGTGATTATAAAGACGGTCAGTTGCTCGTCTTATGCTCGTCATTCAAACTTCAATATCATTTACAGAGCTTTCGTCGGACCAAACAATTCGTTCTCACCTTTCCGCGCTATACGATACCCTACTGCAACAAAACTTGCTTCGTATTGTCGAACCATACTCCGTGGTTGAGATTGACTACGTAGCAAAGCAGGTTGACCAAAGCCGACAGGAGGTGGAAGCAAAGTGAGAAGCATATTCGAGGCGTATCCCCTCCCGTTTGACGCCTTTCATAGACTATCACAAATGATCTTGGACAAGGTCCTCCACGGAGTGCTGGACCAAGGAAGGGGTTGTCTCCTTGTGTACGACGAACCCGAAGTTGACGTACGTTTCCCCTGCGTCATTGACTGCCTGCAGCTTACACCCGTCGTGCTGATTGTTCAGAACACATATGGGGCTACCATCGATACCCTCGAGCAAGTCAGCAAGGTGGTGGACTCGCTGTACGCAAAGGTACGTCGTAGGTTCACATGAACTTCTCGCTGTATGGTAATGTTAACGAACGAGCCAGACGGTGAAAATTGCATGACTGTCATTGTAACAATAGTAATATCGATGTGCTTTGTGGTGGTACATTCAGTCTGACTGGATACGTGTCCGAATATCGTTTCAACGGCCAGTCACTCAAGTGGGTAACAAAACTTTTGTCAGTAGGTCCGGTCCAGAAAGGCCCCATCTGACTTGGGCAGGACTTCACGGTTTCACGGTAGAGACGTGGTCATCATGTGATGCATTGTCGAAGCCTGGTGTCCCAGATCTGAACGAGAAGCTTGTCCAGAACGGTAACATAGCTAGTGATCTGTGAAGAACCCCCGGGGCCGATCGGCGCTTGGGTGCAAGGTAAACCCCCCGGAACACGCAAAATCATGTTGACCATGAAGTTCTTTCCCGCATCCTTTCGACCAACGTCGACGATTTGTGCAACGCCTGGAATCTGTGCATCATGAGACCAAACGCAGCAAGCTGATACAGACACTTTAACTTACAAAATTTAGGTGGCTATGAGCTATCGCGTGAAGAAATATTGAACAGAGGTGCAATCGTGCACCCAGCAACTTGATCCGTGCTGACACCCCCCATAAACTTGATAGAATGCGGTGCCGCGGGCCGTGATATTATTTATATCAAGGCCGCGATGGATGAGCTCTACAACTAGCTTTTCTCTCTAGAGGAGCAAAGCCGGAGGGAATCGGCACATCAATTTCACACAAGTCCAGTAACATAGCAAGAGGTCTTCGGAGTACCGCACGCAAAACGATTTCAAAAACGATTTCCAGCCAAGGTAGCCTTGAAATGTCCCATCCGAGTTGAATAAGTCTTTGTAGCAGACTTGGAACCTCTTTCTCCGACACGAGTTCCACGAAAGGGAATAAGCACCCTCTTGATACAAGTGGAAACGGTTGCCCATGCTGCCCACTGGCGTCAACTACCCACTCCACAAATTCTTGGCATCGAAGGAGCTTGAGGGCATTGTGGGGGTTGTAGTGAAAGTATTTCTCATTGAAAAGGGAGGAATATATCCACGCAGGCACGGAAGCCTCCCAGTCCAAGAGGAACAGATCGAAAAGTGAGTGACGTTGACAACGGAAAACAACCTCGAGCGGGAGGACTTGGTAAGAACATTCAACATCCAAGCCAATGGTATCCACATGGCTAACATCACGAGAGAGGAAGGCCCTAGTGTGTTCAATCTTGTTGAAGTACGTGACATATACGAGCGGACTTGTCCCATCATATGGCTTGAAACGAGCTCGAGAAAGGCTAAAAGGAATCGTTCCAGAGGTAAGGTCATCAAGACGCAGATGATGAAATCATGCCGTGCGGCAGGTAGTACTGATGGGTAAGGGGGAGGTAAAGTAGCCAGTTGGCATACGAGCTGCCAGCCAACAGGGAATCGTTCAATATCTGATCGGAGAGCTATCATGCCGTCTATGACTGGATGGTTATAATCAAGAAACCAGATGTGATCAAACCCACGGTCGAGTGCATAACGGAGTAAAGGGTAAGTTTGGGGTAAGGCTGATACAGTGTTTGCTTGTTGATCGGAAGGAGACTATCATGGTTTCGGAAGATGCCTGGTGCTTGATCACAGCTGCAGTATAACACATGCAAAGGAGTGCCACTTGTGCATGGGCTATCTGCACACTGATATGATCAATGAGGTACTCCTAAATGATCTATTCATCCTCAGTGCAGACAAGCCGCATCTTATGACTCACCTTCATACCAAAATGAGATAAGTTGATGACACCGTCATGTTCATTATACACTAGGAGACTGTCTAGTGCTTCCAGCAAAGCATTTTGGTGCACAGGGGCAATTTCACACGTCAGCCTTCGGCTTTGAACATCAACTGAGAGCGCCTCCATGATTTCAGCCAGAAGCAGTGGTCGTAATGCAGCCACAAGCCAGATTAGTGCACGTAACACCACCTTTCCATCCGATGAATGCTGGTCGATTGCACGGATTATCCTCTCATAGATTTCGTCAAGGCCATTTGGAAGGCTTCGAAGGGCTGGCCGGATATCTCTTACAGTTGCACATTTCCTGAGGGTCTTAATCTGACACTGAACCCAGTGGAACCTAGATTACCGCAAGCATGAGTATCGAAGTTACACGGGAGGTGAATAAACCTTGCATTCCGTTTGCTTTATGCCGCAACATGTGAAATATTTCCCCCTTCATTGATGGCCCGGGGATCCTTAAGCGTCGATCTCCATCAATTGATCTAATAGCATGTAACTTGATATCCTCAGACACTTCCTTTGCCATGGAGATCGAAGGAATGTCACGAAATTTGTCCAAAATGATCTGAAACAGGCGGCTAGTTACGAACAGTCGCATCCCGCCGTGCTCTAGCTCGCGAAGAGCATGGAGGAGGTTCTCAACATCTTGGCATTCATCCAAGGCATCGACTACGACGATGGGCTGTCGTTTGAAGTGTCTCGCGGCATGAGACGCAAAAGGAACCACACTTTTCGCTTGTTTGAGAACCAGGGTAGCTTGGGTTTTCCCGTTCACCGGGTCGTCAACTAGTTGGATGAGATCTTGGCCATTGCTATTGCGGAGGTTGCGCAGAATTTGGGAGAGAATTGAGCGCATAACGGCTGCAGCGCTTGTACTGCGCTCATCTCGGAAATCGCAATAGAAGAACACAATAGATTCTCCGTCTTGTAGTGTCCCTCTAATCCGTTCGATCACGGAAGCGCTGTGTGAGTGGTTAGTCTCTGGGAAAAGAAGTACGCGATGACGCACGCCGGCACTGTCTCCCCTGCGCCAGCTGCAATCAAAATCAGTACAAGGAGAGCGAGAAGACCGAATAGTATTTTTTACCTTTGCCGTGTAACCACAAGAAGGAGTTATCACTGTTACTCCACGACTTGTAGTGATCCGTCTGAGGCGGCCACTTGCATGTGTTAGGTTGACGCAAGAGGACCAGGTATTCATATTTTTCGTTGTTTCAGTTGAATCCATCCAGCCATATAAAACGGAGTCGACTTTTTCCGCTGGATGTGCGATAGCGCTATATCAAGATCAAGACTCAAGGGTTGAGGGATCTACAATATACGTACAGCCAACTTTCTAATCACGTTGCTTTGGGGAGGAGTTTTTGCTCGTCGCTTTTGGAGCGGAGCCAGTTATGGCCGTTGGTTGTTGCCGACTCCCTGTCTCGTAGTTCCTGCATGATAGGGATGGTGAGCTGCTAGACCGCTGGATCACTGACTCGGAATGTGTACAAAACCTCTGGCGCGAGCAAGAAATGAAAAAAGCCTTGCCGGTCATCAAACAACTTGATTGCTTCGCTTACTCTGCCCTCGGGATGTGACATAGAGTGGATTGCAGGGGTCACTGGCCAACGATTTGGCAAGTATGGACTTGACAGCGACGATGACCTCGTCTAAACGAGTCCGAGCACCGACTTGCTGCAAGTTGGCATTTTCCCTAGCGAGTTGGGAATGAAGTCTCTTGGAAACACTCGCGATGTCGATCAGAAGTTTATGAGCTTTCAACTGACGCTGAGCAGATTCGTCGTCCATGGCAGAGGTTGAACTCAACTACCCAATTCCGTGATGTTACCTAATTCCGACTCTACGCTTCGAGCCAAGCGAGCTTACTAGCACCGTCATGGCCGAGTCAGACGCTGCCGCACACTCAGGTACAGAAGACAAGGATTTCGTCGTTGTAGAGCGGTGAGGAGCATGTTCTCCGCACACGTCTCTCTTGAGCTGATGTCGCCCGCCAGTCCAACTGCGCGTGTGGTCATACCGTCGGCAGACGACGACGACGACGACGGCTCCGATTACGAATCGGCCCAAGGAGCCCTGGATGAGAACGATGATCCTCTAGCAGACTTTCCGGATAACGCAGAGGTGCGTGATTACTCTTCTTCTCAAACAATCGCTAACGTGTCGGGAGTAGGAAATCGAGCTCCTCCATGCACGCTTGAGTTCGCTCGCCCCACTTCGCTTGCAGCGCTTTGCGGGGCATCTCAGGCGGTTGTGTCTCCGACAGAACGCTGTGTCGTTCCTCGATCCCGAGGTATTCAATCAACTGCAGAAGCTGGACGAGTTGGATCTGTACGACAACACGATCAAGAACGTTGGCGATGCCCTGAATCAATTATCCTCATTGACGTGAGTCGTATTTGTCGTACCCCCAGCAACTACTAATTGCGTGTTGACAGCACGTTAGATCTGTCATTCAACTTGCTCCGATGTATACCAGATGCACTTACTCATCTACAAGCTCTCCGAACGGTGTATTTTGTACAGAATCGGATTTCAGAGATAACGGGCCTTGAGGCGTCGGTGTCCCTGAGGAGTCTTGAACTTGGAGGCAACAAAATCAGAGTACGTTTGCCGGCTTCGTTGTCAACCTTACTAACCCTTTACAGCGGATAGAAGGGCTGGATGCGCTCGTCAATCTGGAGGAGTTATGGCTGGGAAAGAACAAAGTTCTGAAACTTGAAGTGCGTGTAGCGCCTATGGCTATTGACAGCGTTCTGACCTTCCTATATTTCTAGAACTTGGACAATCTCAAGAGACTTAAGATCCTGTCTTTGCAATCGAATCGTATCACTAAGGTCGAGAACTTGGAGAAACTAGAGAACCTCGAGGAGCTGTATCTCAGCCATAATGGAGTTGAGAGAATTGAAGGCCTCGAGCACAATGTAAGTGAATCAGTAATGCTGCAGGACATGACAAAGGAGGCTGCTCTTCAGAATAAACTCAAGACATTGGATATTGGCACGAATTTTATCCCCACGTTGGAGAACATTTCCCATTTAACCTCACTAGAAGAGCTTTGGGTAGGCGCGTCTTTGACAATAGAAGTGAACGTCGAGCTGAATGTCCGGCTTCTCGTGCAGCTGAACAACAACAAGATTTCTGATCTGAACGCACTTGAGCCTCAACTCAAGCACATAACATCGTTGGAAACGATCTATCTCGAAGGCAATCCGTGTCAACATTCGGAAGGCGCGAATTACCGACGAAAGATCATGCTGTCACTCCCACAAGTGACTCAAATAGATGCCACGTGCGTTTTTATGTGGATATACTAGTAGATTCTCGATGCTCACTCGGAGGCTAGGCTTGCGAAACCGCTGTAGGTTTCTATCCCTCGCACTCACAGAATTCCTCGTTCGTTCTTTTTATTCTGTTGGACCCTCATTTGAGATATGTATAGTACCATTATGGCTTCTTTGGTGCCAGTATTATATGCGTAGATTGCTTGTTTTTGAATGACGACTTGCGCGGTGTCTAGTGCCTCGTCTCACGTGACCGTCCGATACAGCTTGCCAAGTGCGTTCACGTTCTTCAAGGTTCAAGTTTGAGAATTACCATTGTCCTTTGATACTCGGACCTAGTTCTCAATGCCCCCTACTGACAAGGCAAGAGCTACAGGAGTCAGCGTCAGCTCTTTCTTCGACCTCAAAGCCGAACTTGCAAAGAAATCAGACGAATTCGCGAGGACGAAAGTAGCGGGCGGTCCAACGTATGTTCCAGGTGAAGGACGGACGCGACCAGATAAGGTACGCATTCATTGACATCTGATGCTACCTCATCTTTTCCACTCTTCCAGAGGAAGCTAACATTACTGACGATGTCTAGAAACCGACTGTATGGGCTCGATCGAATAAAGGCGTCTCGGGGCGGGCAGCGCGCGACATCGAACTCGAAGCAGTGAGCAAGGTGACGGTCGAGTCTGCGCGAGCGGCGCTGGAGCGCAAAGCCAAGGTGTATGAAAAGCTGATGAAGGGCAAGTCGGGCGGGTTGACTGAGAAACAGTACGAGGCGTTGTTGGTGGACGTGCGTGTCTCCTTTTGGCTCTTTGGTGTTTGCGTTGATGGTGGGGTAGTTTGATGTCAAGGCTGCAGATTGCTACGAGTCGGACAGTGATGATGTAGACGAGTCGTTGACTGTCCCTACCAAACCGGGCGAGGAAGAGGTGCGCTTTTCGTTTCATTTTTATGCATGTGATACTCATTTGGGATGCAGGACGATCCCATTATTGAATATGAAGACGAGTTCGGGCGGGTACGAACCAGCAGACGATCAGAGGTACCACGTCATCTCATGCCCAAATCACAAGACGAGGAGGAGACTGTTGACGAAGCGTAAGTTGCCTGTGTGCTTTCGTGAGCTGCATCTAACACCCATCGTGTATCCGACAGGGAAGTCATTCGTGCGTATATGCGTAAACGAGTCGCTGCCCAGCGCACTAACCCTTTGCTCGTGTTTTCTTAGACAACCCCGTCAACTTCTTTCCTGTATACGAACCATCCGCAGAGCGCATCAAGGCCGTGCAAGACGAGCTCGCAGAGGCGGACAATCCCCTCTCTTCTCACTACGATGCGTCAAAAGAAGTCCGCGCAATGGGTGCTGCGTTCTACCAATTCTCTGGAGACGAGGAAACAAGAAAGAAACAGATGGAGGAGCTAAAAACGGCCCGTGAAGAGACGATGAAGACGCGAGAGGATCTGGGCGCGACGGATGTACGACCTGGTGAGGTAGAAGGCATGCGCGAGGAGAGTGGGCAGTCTACGAGCCGAGCGCTCGAGAAGCGCAAGCGGGAGATCGAGGAGCGGCGTGCCCTGCTAGAGGCGAAGCGCAGGAAGACAAGGGTGGCACCGGGCAAGGATGGGAGCTCAGCACAATCGCCGAGTTCGGTGGCCCCTCCGATGACGTTTGTTGCCAGTGACCCCTTTGTCGCACTAGAGAAGAAGGCCGCGACATCCACCCCACACATATCTGAACCTTCGGAGACGCGCGCCCCTCAAAGTGCATATTCCACTGCCGACGCATTCCTAGCCCAACTCGAGCAAGATATGCTCAAAAAGCGATGATTGCAGCCCCGTGATGTAAACCTGGCATCGTAAGCTGTCTGCATTTACAACTTGTGGTTTAGATTGAAGTAGCGTTTCTCGCTTCTAAAACCAGCCTCTCTGGACATCTCAGCGAAAATCGACCACTTTCTTGCTTGTATTCGACTACCCAAACACCCTGCATTTGGTACCTCCCCTTCAACGGTTCGTTTCCCGAGACCACATCATTCATGAACTGCTTCGTGGCTTCGAGGACCTCAATGGCCGGCTTCGTCGCCGTCGCATGCCCACAGTTTATTTTTGTCTGGCTGGCGTTGGGCCGACTTCGAACAAAGGACAGCAATTCATCGACGGTCGAAAACCACGTCTGAAGCGACCCCTCTTCGGGAAATATGATCGGGTCGTCCTCATAGAGGGTGTCACCCACGTATAGCATGCCCTCCTGAGCATCCCATAGTGCCAGTTCGTCTGGCGTATGCCCAGGGGTGTGTAGGACGGTGACCCCTAGAGGCACGTTGCCAGAGGTCGAAGTTATGGAGTGGAGGTGGGGGACGAGCTCAAGCTTGTATGATGGAGTGCGAACGCCGCGTTTGTCGCACAGAGAGTGGGCAGGAAGGTTTTCGGGCGAGGCAAAGGCAGGGTCATAACTGGAGCCTAGAACAGGGCTGTCGACCGCAAAGGCCTCGGCGCCGACTGTACAGTTGCGTCAAGTACGTCGAGTACCAGGTGCGAAACTGACGTACGAATATGATCATAGTGGCAATGACTCTGGACGACGATGTACGAGAGCTTTCCTCCTGGGTTGAGAGGCTTTCCCGCGTTGTCCTTGACTGGAACGGACTCGATGAACGTGCGTAGATCATTGAGTCCGATGTTGGGATTGTTGGTTTGGCCACCGCATCCGGTATCAAGGAGGAGGATGGTCTGAGCTGCGGGAACTATCTTGGCGTAGATGAAGGGATGTTCGTTCCAGATATCGTCCCATTCAACGATGAGGAACGTGGTGGGAGTCAGACGGCGGGCCGTAAAGGCGATGAGATGTGTTTCTCCGGGTGCCGCGTCCGGCGTCGAGGCTGGGATGCTTTCCGCACCAAAGTGTCTACACATGATGGGATGGGGAGGAGGCGTGGATCAAAGGCAAGGACGATGGGGTGAGGGACGATGGCTACGTCCACGGGAGCAACGTCCCATGAGATCCAAAAATACGGCGGGTGTGTTAGATGGACGGCTGCTGTCTGGGAACATGCAGGTAACCTACTTCAAATGCGACACGATCTCGGCGCAAGCGACGCCACGGGGCGAAGTATGTCGACAAACGATCAAACGATGGGATAAGATGGGCGAGCGTATCTCCTTCGGGGTCGATCTCGTCGTATGGAGGATTGATCGGTTATGGGGCTAGGATGAGTGAACGAGTCTATCACTTAGTGCTAGGGGAGCCAATTTATCTCCGCAGGGAGTGAACCTCAAAGAGAGGGCGATGACGGCTTGGTATTTGTCGACACGTAGTATGTAGAGTAGATGTGGGAGGGAGCCTACACACAAGCGACGAGGTACTGCCCACCGTGATCGACGGTCAACCTCCCGAGACGGGACAGATGACAGCGACCTCTTCTCCCCCACGTAAATACACTGATCCCACCTCCGACTCTGGTATCATCTCTGCGTTTACGCTCCACTGGCTGGATTCGAGGACCTTGTCCAAGCCCTTGTTGGGGTGTAACGAGACGAGTAGCGCAGCGAGAGATGCGAGTGGGTATTCGGAGTCTGGGTCCGTGGTGGTGCTAGGGAGCGCGATGGACTGTTCAAAGAGACCTGTAGCGGTGGATGCGGCTGCAAAGTAGAGCACGGTGACGTGGCGGGTCATGGCAGTGGAGAGGGCTGAATCACTTGAGTTTACTAATAGTAGCTGCGGACGGAACCAGCCGAACGACGTTCGTCATCGTCGAGGGTCGCCCCCTCTTTGCTTGTACAACAACGTCCACACGTCAGACAGGCAAGTTCATCGTCTCTGTCTGTCTCAGCCGTCCCGATTGACGTGTCGTCTGTCAGCTCATGGCAAGCGAATCACCTCACGTCGTTCTCTTGGGCGTACCAAAGAAGCCCAATCAACCAAGCTCGTCTGGGTTCTGCCAGAAGCTGGAGACGTTCCTTCGCTACAGCAACATCTCTTACGAGCTTCGCGATACCTACCCTTTCAACGCGCCCAAGGGCAAGGTTCCCTATGCGGAGATCACCCATGACGGGAAGACAATCACACTCCCCGACTCCCATTTCATCATCCAGTACCTTGTCGAGAATGGTCTTATCAGGGATCCCGACGAGTTGGCAGGCTTGACGACACCGCAGAGAGCCGAGTCAAGGGCGTTCCAAGCGTATGTCGAGGAATTGCTGTACCTTGCCATCGTGTATGACAGATGGTACATCGACGAAAACTACGCGGTCACGGCGCAGGAGACGTTTGGAGATAGTCCGTGGCTCGTACGCTCGATCATGCCGTGGTTTTTCAGGTGGAGGGTCACTGGCGTGCTCTACTCCGCAGGGATCGGGCGGCATTCACCAGAGGAGGTACACCGTTTGCAACGGGAAGCGCTGGAAGCACTCGAAGCCAAGTATGCCGAGCGCCAGTACTTCCACGGTGGGAAGCTTCCTTCACGCATCGACTTGACCGTGTATGGTTTCCTCGCCAACATCCTGACGACGGGCGGGAATCCGTACTTTACGAATATGGTTTTGAAGAGCACGGTGTTGAGGTCTTTGGTCAGGGAAATGACGCGTTCGCTATTCCCAGAGTACGAAATCTTGTTGGGCAAGGTGGAGACACCGCCTCCGTAATGAAAATATATTTGCCGAGGAGCGTGAGTCCATCGCAACGCTCATACACACATATTGTACCTCCCCCTTGTTCTCGTCCACGACGCCTTCCTCGCAGCCCGTCACGACCTCCTTCGTGGGCGGCACATTGCCTGCCATTTCTTCGTTATCTCGGCTCAATTGCCGTGAGTGATCCTTCTCGAACCATGTACGACAGCTAACGGAAGCGAACGATGCCCACACAAAGTCCGGCTCTCAGAGCCATCCTGCTTTTCGCGCTCCCCCCAGCGCTGACCTTTCAAGTCAAGTCTCAAGGGCCCTAATCCCTTCTGTGAGGGGAACCTTGCCAGTTCACTCCTTTCCCCACCAGTCGTTTCAACCTTTCTCTCCCGTTTCATACTTTGTAACACCTCACTCCATGTCGCTCCACCACCACAAGGTCATCCGCAAACGTGATGGCGCGCTCCCCGTCTCCGGCTCTGTCACAGAGATCAACCCCACTCCCACCGCATCCGTCTTGGCACAAAACTCGCAAGTAGTCCCCAACTCCAGCCCGACTCCGTCCATACCCCTCGTCCAATCTCCCATATCGGGTCCGACCACCCCAGCACAGTCGTCCACTCCCACTCCCACAGCATCCTCCGCCTCTCCTGTTAATCAAATCTCAATGGGAACCATGATTGGCGCTTGTGTCGCTGCTGTCATCGCCCTTATCTTTGCTGTGTTACTGGCCGTTTACTGCTCCAGGCGCCAAAAACAGGCACGTGGCTATTCCAAGTCCCGCAACGCCGCAAGAAATGTCTCGCGGAGACGTTCTCACTTGGAACCTTGGAAGCGCATGAATAATGATGCAGATCAGTGGGAGGAGCAGGAGCAGGCCATGAAGCAGCGACCGCCATCCGCCACGCTGGGCACCATGTTCCAGCGCACGCTTAGCAATATCTCGGCGGAGAAATCGTCAGAGACACACAACCGCGAGTCGGTCGGAACCATGCAACATTTCGCCAAGTACCATCCTGGCTTGGCAGCCGAGATGGCATCACCCGGCGCCATCACCGGTGTAGATGGCAAGATTGCCAAACCCCCGCCCGTCCTGCATTTCATGGGCCGTGGTACGGACACAGCAGCTCCCGTTTCCTGGGACGGGGACACCGTGGGCGTGGAGTCGTTCATGTCGTTACACTCGAGCTGGTCCAACTCCACGTCTCCTATGATGATGGCGAATGCCAAGTCGACACCAGCTGCCACGACCTCTTCTCTTCATCATTGGGAGCGCGCGGAGGTGGTGCACGTCGGTTCAGACGTCTCCGAGGATGGAGAACTTCATAATCCTTTTGCAGACTCTAGGACAAGTTCGAGCACCGCCAGGAGCAATACCAAGAGTCAAAACCCCTTCTTCAGCGGGCGAGATCATCCTGTTCGACGCATGTTACTTCCTGACACGCAGAAAAATCCTTTTGCCGATCCCGACACACCGCGCGATTCGTCCGACGCGATCCAGTCATTGATTGCGGCCCTCGAACAACCCATGGAATCAGATTCTGACAGAATTGTCTCTGTCCAATCGTCCGTCTACTCTCGTATGACTGCAGGTGACGGCGACTCCACGATCAGCGTCACAGCCTTCCCTTACCCACCAACACAAATCAACGTCCGTTAGATCTGTCCTGGATTTTCACAGGTTCAATCTTATATCGTATCAAATTACCTGTACGCATTTCCGCTGTTCTTGATGCTTTCATATTCTTTATTATCAGTTTTTCTGCCATTATTAGACGATGTTTTGATTTTCCCTTGCCACTCAACGCGCCATGATTTGGTACTGGCTTACCCTCCCGCTTTTGCCTCTTCACCGTCACTCCTTTCATGGCCTGCGTTACTGTTTTTTTTTAATATATAATTGTCTGCACTACTGCCACCTCCTGTTTTCGTCGATTACTGGATACAACCACGATGATTCTAACGCGAATTGATCCGCTCCTGCCACTTGTCTTGGCACGGGTGTGATGTTCTTTTCATTCAGATCTGGCTCCGATTGTGCTCATATCATTTTCGATAGCAACTGTCATCAACGCGATCAGGCTGTGGCCTTTTCACCATCATCGATGTGGGGACTGTTATACCTCACTGGTACGTTCACATTGCCACACGTCCTGTCAATGCGCGTTTTTATGTAGCGTGCGGCGACGTTCCGCCGGGATCACATCGACGGCCCGGCCGCCCTGGCTTCAAGTCGCACAACGGTGGGGGGGCCAGTCTCGCACCGACACGACTGGATTGTACCCGGGCCTGCGCTGTTCCGCGGGCACACTCCCCGTCGATTCCCAGAGTGACGGCACGGCCCCAAGGGAACCAACCGCGCGTCGCGACCCGTGCGCACCGCCGGGCGTCTGGGATCGCATGCGATCCCGTAAGAGGCACAGGGGCGCCCGCCGGCAGGCACGTGCGTGTACTCGGAACGACAGGATGGAAGCGAACTCGTGGGGATGTCAAGGCACAGGGACTCGGGGCCTTCAAGTTGTCCCATCATGATGGGCAGCATGTGCCTCGCGGGAGGACCGCGCACGAGTGTCGCCTCGTTGACGATTGGGCGCCATAAGTGTCGCCAATCGGGGATGACACTACATAAGTCCGACTTGGCATTCTGTATTTCCTTGTGTACGCACCCTCCTATTAATATTGAGGCTATCGTATTCATGTCTCGGAGACGCAATCTCAACAGAAGCACAATCATCCTGCTTGTGATAGCAACCATGCCCCTCGTCCCAGTAATTATGCCTCAGTTCATCATCAGCATGCGAGAGCTGTACGACCGTAACCGGAGTCCATGCCCGACGGTGGGAGGGAGTGGACTCGGGATTTGGTGTACTGTCACAACGTAGTATCCAGTCATGTCCGCAGTTGCATTTGGGGGTGCCAATCCAGGGAAGGAGGATATCCAAGTTGTGGAGGATCACATGGGTCCCTCGGTGGGGATTGGACTCGACTCGTTGAAAAGGATACCTGCCGGGCAGCGGAGGGTAAGACAGAGAATTCGGGGAGGATCCGACTAGTTTAAAGGCAGGTTTGACTGGGAAGCAGACGTCCATCAGAGTAGGTGAATCATCGTCAACCTCTCTCAGACTCTCTTTGAACAAGCGATACTGGACACTGCACCCGTCTGAACAACGGAGCGGAATGGATGCAGTGCAGGGACACGAATTGGCGTAGCGGCCAATACTGAGACGAGGATAGTCTTGCCATCATGGTTGTACGACACACCATCACGGCGTAGCGAAACAGTGCGCGTGCTTGGAATGCATGGTTCAACTCGAGCAGCTACACTGGAATCCCAGCAACCGCTTATCTCCCATACCACAATACCGCCTCTCCTCTCTAACCTCGGGGTCGAGCTGGTCGTCCGGCGTGTCGTCGCCCTCGGCACCCCACGGCTCAAACGGCGAACAAGCCATCTGAATGTGTCACGTCACATCATGTCACGAACCGCGCCAACACACACGCACCTGCAACACCTTGGCGAGCACGCGCGTCCCCGCCGTCGGATCCATCTCCACCCTCTGGATGACTTCCTCGAGGAGCCACTGGCGCAGCACGAACCGCGGGTTAGCAGCCCTGGCCGCCCCCGCACGCGCCGCGTCGTAATCCAGCTCTGCAGCCCACTCCCCAGCTTCGCGGTCGATCCGGTCGGCATACTTGTGGAGCCATCGCACCCACGCCTCTGTCGCCTGCGCGTGGTCCAGCTGATCCGAATCTGGCGTCCCCTTTAACAGCACACCGATGAACGCTACCAACGGTTCCGCATCGTCGCTGACGACCATCCCGCGTCGGAACCCAGACAACGTTCGAAACGTCCCGTGAAAGTCCAGGCGCTGGCGCTCCATCATGTCCAGGAGGGGCTGGAAGATCTCTGACTGGTCGTCATCGACTCGGAGGCGGAGCGCAAGGCGCTTGCGCAGGAGGCGGTTGTACTCGACGGCGTAGGTCTCTTGGATGATGCGTTCCATCTCGGATTGGGTCTCCTCGAGGGCGGTGGTGCGCCATGACTGGAGGGTATCGGGCGAGACGTCAACAGCCCAACCTTGTTTAACGGCCTTGTTTCCGAGGGAAGTCTCGGCGCCGATGAGTGGGGCCAGCGCGTTGAGCAGCGCACGGCAGGCATAGACACTGGGATCGTTAACATGGTGATTCGTCGGGTGAAAGAACGTACTCACATCATATTTGGTTGATGCTAGAGTGCTTGGTCAGACGAAGGGCTCTGAGCGCGAGTAATTTGTCTCACCATGTAGGCGTATCGCCCTTCGGAGTCACTGTGATTGCAGACATGATAGGAATCAAAGACGTCCATGAACGCATACGGTCCTGTATTCGACTTGAACACTTGGATGTTCGTATCATGGAACACTTACCATAGTCGATCGTGAGGCCCATGATGGACACGCTGACACAGGTGTCAGGATACTCCAAGAGAACCTGAAAAGACTCACTTGTCTGTATTGATAACGCCATGCATGAATCCATATGCCTGCCAGCCGGCAACCATCCGTGCATTCCTGCGAGCTACCTCGAAGACCAACGCCTTGCCCCATGCGTCACCCGCGTCGATATCCCCTGCTTCGAGGTTCAATACTTTCTCGACGACATATTCGCCCAAAATACGCAGTGCCTCGTAATTGGCGTCTTGCTGCCCGCCACCAAAGAAGAACATTTTGGTGGGTGGAGATAGAGCTTCGAAGTTTCCAATCCGAATGAAACTTTCCGCGACGCGTGTGCATATACACGCCGTTTCTATCCTCTCGCGTATGACCCGTAGTTCAGGGAGGTGTACCAAACCGAGGGACCGGGTTGTGGGTATCGAGAGCGCATGCATCGCTTGATACGAGCCTTGTGAGCAATGCTGGACACATGGACGTGGAACGAATTACCTTCAGAGCACAAAAACTCTCGGATCGAAGAGCGCAGGACGGCCAACCCATCCGCCGTTCTAGAAAACGGGGTACGACCAGCCCCTTTGAGCTGTAGTTCATACGTCATGCCCTCCTCGGACGGGTGCGGCGTCGATACTATGCCCCGAGAACAAATCAGCAACATCTGACAGCGATGAGGGAGTTCACTCACGAATCGAAATCGCTCGCCCGTCCCCGAGTTGACCCGCCCAGCTCCCAAATTGATGTCCGCTGTAGCGAAGAGACCACGGCGCGTAGCCTTTGCCATCAGCGGACATGAGGACTGCGTGCCCGCCCAGCACGTCGACGAGCTCTTGGCGAACATGCGCCGCATGAGAGTCTCCTATCTTCTCCGCCTCCGCATCAGAGCTCGAAGGTACCAACGCGGGCCGGCCGAGGACGGCGAACCCATCCCCGACATCCAAGTGCGGCAAGCAGTCCCGGAGACACATGTCCGACAGCGCGATGAGGACCCTCTCCTGATCGCGCGCCTGCGAGACCAATTTGGTGAGCCCGTTGGGGCTGGTGCCGTCGCCTTCCTGCGTCGCTGGCTTGGCTGGGACGCTCGCCTGATGTGACGCAAGCCAGTTCTCGATGTGCGCTGCCTTATCGCTGGTGCCCGTGGATGGGATGGGCGGTACTTGGTACGGAAACTCGAGGGGCATCGGGGAGACATAGGCAAAGTGGGCTTCGCTGGGCAACAGGCGTGCGCGGCGCTGGATACTGGGTCGATTCGGGAGCACGTCGTGGATGAAGGTGGATGGGGTTGGCTCGTTCGGGTCTGGGGTGAGGATGTGGGTGAGGATGTGGGACGAGGGCGGGAGAGGGAGTGCTGAGATGGGCACTTTGACCGCCATGGTGATGATCGTTCGGAGCGACGTGAGCGCTCTCATAAGAAACTAACTTTCAAATTTCAACTCCTTGGTTCTCGAGCTTGCATTCTCACTATCTTCCCATCGTACTCACTCAGGTCGTGCCATTTACTTCCTTCTGGATTCAGAATGAAAAAAAGCAAACGAGACCTCTCTCGGATGTATCTCATTCACCTTGGCTGGATGCTCTTCTGACAGAATGAACGTGAAGAAGGTACTGGTGAGGCCGAGCTTGGTTTGCTCGTGTTTGTACTAATAGACTCGCCGCATCCTGAACTTGAAAATTTCAGCGATGATGACGAGCATATCAGACATCGGAAAAACACGATCTCGGTCTGAGTCGGAGGCTTCCAGCACGTCGAGCCCAGCAAAGAAACGACCACGGCTTGAAACGAACACGTCTCATGCCCAGGACGGGCCTGCGGGTTGCGGGCCTAGTTCTCTGATCGTGCGTCTGAGACCCTGTTGCCAATGTACTGACTGACAAATCCTGCAGGATGTACATCCACTTGCCGTTTCTTATACCAAACACGGCCTCAGAGAAGGGGGATATAGAACACTTTGCACTGATGGATGCGCTGTATCAGGAACTCCCTTGCTCCTACCCTGTGAGCCAGAACGAAGCAATGGTCATTACAGGTAAAACTTGGCTTGTTTGTCAATGGGTCTACAGAAAGACATGCAAGGCAAGCTGCGAATGCCTTGCAATCAAACATAGGCCTCATACAACCAAATGAGGAAGTGTCGGCGAGGCAAGATGCAACCTCAACCATCACGGATGAAAATCCATGGATCTTACACAGCGGGCTCGATCTAGCCGACCTACAAGAAGCAATTGCTATTTTGCAAAAGTTGGTCAAGTCTACACCGATTGGGGATGACGTGTACCTCGTGGCACTGAACAATCTTGGGTGGCGTTGCGATATTGATTCTATCTCCTTGGGGAACTGGCTGACCTTGAGAAAGCCATTTCAAGCAAGAAGAATGCTGTTGACCCCGCTCCTCACGATCACCTCGACAAGCCCAGTCATCTTGACAACCTCGGCATCTCGTTTGCAACTCGTTTCTTGCGCTTCGGCAAGCTCAGCGACCTCAATGATGCCATCTCAACCCAGAGGAATGCTGTTGACCTCACTCCTCACGGTCACCCCGACAAGCCCAGCCATCTTCGGCAGGTCCTTCACTTCTTGTTATGAATGACTCGGGGAGATCAGCAAACTCCAGCAAGCAATTTCTATATTTTCTCATGCTGCTTCATCTCCCATTGGCCCTGTTAATTATTGTTTTCGAGCTTCACAAGAATGGATATCGTGCGCATGCCGCATTTCCCACCCTTCTCTCTTCCATGCATATTCCGTCGCCCTCATTCTCATTCCTCAATTCGCATGGATTCAGTGCTGAACGAAGAGCGGCCCAAACGAAGAGCGGCCCACGTCGCCCGAGACGTCAGAGTCGGGCACGACTCCCAACACGGTGCGTACAGTGAAGGTATAGTTCGATACGTCGTTTCAATGCCTGGATAGGAACAGGTCTCGTTCTAGAACTGGAAACGTGCCTTCTCTCACCCCAAGTCGGACTCACCACCCCCGCCTTGCCACGTTGCCGCGTTGGTGTGCGATGACATGCAAAGCGGGCGAATGCGTCGAACGACGGCGTAGGAGCGACAGTCATTGATAATACGGCCGCGTTTGGATGGTCGAAAGTAGCTACAAGTTTGCGTTGATCGCATGATTTTTTGAATCGATTCTTGGATTGGCGTCTCATGTCACAACCGGCTGTTCTGATTGGTTCAATAGATTATCGCTTCAAGGTTTCCACGCCAACCAGTCACCAGTTCACCATCATGTAACACGACCGAATCAGTCCATCCTCCCCTGGTCCTCTCAGGCCCACAGAGCGACTATGCTCTACGATAACGCGACCTCCTCGCCGTCGACGGAGCCGGTGAGCCCAGAGACGGAACCCCTTCTTCAGCAGTCGCGTGTTCAGACAACGGTCACCGGGGAGGAATGCCACGAGCAAGACCAAGATGTTGAGCATGCGGGTTCGTACTCCGTGCCCGAGGGGACTTACCTATGTAGTCGCCCACTGAGCTTTCTGCCAGAAAACCCCAGGTCGTTCGTGGACGACGTACCCGACAATAGACGTCAGATAGGTACGTCGTCATTGACACGCAGTTAACCTGCAACACCGACTGGAGGACCAACCCATTGGCAGGACTGATGAGCGCCGTATTTCTCATCTTCAACAGGGTGATCGGATCGGGGTGCGTTCGTCGCACCTCCTGCGATGGAGCTACAGCGTCTGACCTTGATCAAAAACGCAGTGTCTTTGTATCACCCAGCATCATTCTCAACTCCTCAGGTAGCGTGGGAATGACATTTATCATGTGGACGCTTGGTGCGTTGGTTGCCGCAGCGGGGACGGCGGTCTATGTTGAATTTGGAACGGTGCGGCCCGCTCTTTCTCACTTCGTGTAGCCATCCAACATGTCGTAGGGTCTCCCAAGGAGCGGTGGGGAAAAAACGTACATGGAGTACGTCTTTCGGCGACCTGCGTTTATGATCACCTGTGTGTATGCAACGTATGGCGCGTTCATCGTGAGTGCTCATCCGCGTCTCTCTTGTACATTTTTCATGGCCTTGTCTCGGCTACCTTCAGGGTCGGATGTCTGCAGGGAGCGTTGCGTTTGGAGAGTGTAAGCATTCGGCATTATCATCGCCTTGGAGACATTGATATCCACCTTGGACGCGCTCCATGCCCTGTCCTTGGAGAGAACACAGACAAACGTTCGAATTGTGGCATTCCTGTGCTCCACCTTTTGTCTTATTGTGCATGGCGTGTTCTTGAAGTTTGGCCTGA
>QFES01002321.1:0-18209 GCA_003316375.1 Tylopilus plumbeoviolaceoides
CCCTTGCATCCTGCCAATACGCGGCGTCTGATAGACAATCGCAGGACGCAGTCACGAGCGTGATAGCCCATCCTGCACCAAAGAGCTATCTGGTTATCACAGCCTCTGCGGACAAAACACTGAGGACGTGGGACGCTCGAACGGGAACGCTGATCAAGGAACACACTGGTCACCATGGTCCTGTACTCGGTGCATCGCTCGGGCTGCAGGGTTCTGTGGTCGTGAGCGCGGGCGACGATGGCGTCTGTCTAGTGTACACGACCGAAGTAGAGCAAGAGTCCTAGTCAGTACTCGTAGTTACATAATCAAGTGTATGACTGCGGCCCAGATGACCATCACCGTGACCCTCATCCCCCTCGACCATGTACGCCAACTTCTATGGCCAGCTGAACCCAGAAGCAGGGCTGTCCAACAACCCATTCGTAGAAGACCCCACCACCGCACACGCACGCTTCCCAGATCTCACCGCATCCGGAGGATACCCGAACCATCCTCAACAATACCCTCCGCAATACAGCCCATCCTACGTCCCGTATCAGACCCAGCCCCAATATATGCCCGCTCAGAACCAGTATACATCGACTTCTTACGCCCCGCAGTACCCCACACAACCGTACGTCCGCCCTGCGCCGAGATCGGACCGACTAACCCTCTCTTCCAGACACATGTCCCTCGGCCCCCAACCGACTGGCATTGGCGCATTCCAGCCCCAGAGCGGGTACGTACAACAACAACAACAATACCCCGTCCAGGTCCAACAGGGCCATCATCCCATGACCTACGCTAGCGCGGGCTACCCACAGACGGTGACGCAGATGCCGATGCAGACCACCGCGACGCCCGGCTATCTCGCCGAATTCGACCCCATGTCTCAGTCCCAGAATCAGACGCAGATCGGCCACGCGCCCACTCCCACAGGCTCCCCAGGGGTGTCCCACCCCCGCGACGTGATCCGCACACACAAGTCGGGCCTCGAAGCGTGGGACATATATAGCTGGAAACAACTCTTTGGCGCGTGCGATGTGCTCAAGGAGGCGTGGTCTGCGCGCAAGCAGCAGGCGGAGAGCGTCGTACGGCAGTATGGCGGCCATGCGGACCCGGCGTTTGGGTACAACAGTCAAGTGGAGGGTTGGAAACAGGTGCGAGAGACGGCTCGTGCGCGCTTTGTTGCTGATTCTCATGCGGTATGGTTCTAGGTGCTCAAGGATGCGAATGATCAGCTTGGTGCGTCGCACATCGGCATGGCGTGCGGGGTCTCATCCTTTTCTCTTTCTAGATACTGTCGTAGCGTCTACCTTTCAGTTACACGAAGTGTTCAACAGCTACCGACAGTCCGGAGATCCAGCAAGTAAACGGCGTGTACGGGAATCATGTAATGCTGCAGTCAAAGGCCTACCAGACTGGCCGAGCAATTAATGTGTATATCATGTATCATATATCATTTTTGTACAATCTTTTAGTCGGGTTTATGTGTAGTCGTCGGTAAAATCAATTTATTCGCATGTTTTCTTGTCGCCAACAGGTTGAATGGGTAAGATCCGATAATCGAGCGTCCCCGGCCTACAGCCCCCTCGAATCGACAGGGCTCACGAGGGTCATCTTGACACGTCCACGTTGCGTATTCTTGTCCTTCTCCACCTCGATCCTGACCTTGACCTTGTCAAACACCGAAATCGCCACCGTCGCCGCGTTTTCCACATTCCCCGTTGGCGGAATCATGACGGTATAATTCTCCGCATCGAACTGTACGTCCCGCTTGAACGTGACGAGCCCTTCCAGTCCGAGTCTAAAACAAATCCCCCGTGAGCGCGACCTCAAGAGATGAACATCGCCCCATCGACACGCACTGAAACACGAACACCCCCACCCCGTTCCGAAAGGTCCGTATGACGAACGCGTCTTCCAGGATACCCTCCCTGGAAGCGCCGCTGCTTTCCCTCGAAAGTGCCTCCGCACGCCCCTTGAGTGCAAGTCCGACGTAAAACTCGACGCTCGCTCGGCCCGCCATCTGCGCCATCCGATGTCGTCGATTGATCACGTCCATGATGCGCTCCACGTTGGACTTTGAGTGCAGCGATGGGTGCAGCGGGACGTGCGAGATGGCCGCTGCGAGCTGACGGTGAGCGAGGACGTCTGCGAGTGTGGTCAGTGTTGGAGGTCACGTTGGGACGCCTTGCTTACCGGCGTATCGTCTGATCGGACTCGTGAAATGCGTGTAGATCGGGCTGGCGAGGCCGTAATGCCCAAAGGTGTCTCTTGAAACACTCCCAGAACAGAAATACTCTGCAGAGAGCATGCACCTCGTCGCCATGATGCGGACCAATGTATTAAACGCTGGCGCAGAGGGGTCCTAATCGTTCATGAGGAATGTCGCGCAGAAAGGTCTACAGAATAAAGACGCACGACGCATTTATCTAGTGATGCTGCCAGCGCACCCGAACTAGACACATCGAGCTTGAATCCCTTGCGCTTCAAAAGCACATCCTGAAGCTTCTCAAAGTTAGTCTTTGGCGGAGCCAAATGCCGCCTTGGTGGAAAAATCAGAGTCGATAAGAATTGATGGAACCAATGGTACGACGCACCTCAATACAGCAGTCTGCGGGAACACCTCGTCGATCTTCTCGGCTACGCTGATGTTGGCGAGCAACATGAACTCTTCCACCAAACTGTTCGTCTCCCGCAACTCCTTTTGCTCGACGTCGATGGGATCGGAGGACTCGGCAGAGCCAAGATGAATTTTCACTTCTGGAGACGCGAGATTCAATGCACCGGCTGCCATACGCTTTTCCTTGAGCTTGATGGCAAGAGCGTTAAGAAGGCGGATGGATTGCGTGAGGGAGTCGGTGCGATTGCTTGTAGGGCCGAGTCGGACATTGTACAGCGTGCTCAAGAAAAAAAGACTCACGGGTCGTCCTTGCGCATCTGCGCCTCCTCGTACTCAAATGCCGACTTGGAAGCGATCACTGACTTTGTAAACTTGACGTTTATGATGTCAGCGTCGTCGTTAAGTTGCTAACTCATCGTTAGTCGTAGTCAGTGTGCACAAATTGTGTAGAAACTTACCCAGATTACGCTAAATGCTAGTCGTTCGACGTGCGGTCGAAGAGAACAAAGGTTCGTACCCAATAGTGCTGGCAACATGTCGATTCGTTTGTCCACTAGGTAAACAGTCGTCCCCCGCGAGGCAGCTTCACTGTCCATCGGCGTGTCAGCCAGGACAAAGTGAGAAACATCCGCAATGTCTATCGATGAAACTTAGGTTCACTGATCAATTCCGTTCGAGAGTACTTACGGACGCCCGCTTCAATGTAACCATTAGGAAGACGGCGAGCATGCAAAGCGTCGTCGATATCCTGACATCCTGTAGGACTTGCAGTTGAACGACCTTCTGACGCATTCGTACAGACAAATACTCACCTGGCGGATCGATACTACATATATCCAATTCCCTCAAGTCCATCCGATCTCTCCATACCGGGTCCGTTGGGTCCTTAGGCGGGACAACCCACTGGTCTCCCTGAGGAGGCAAGCAATCCAAGATCGCTTTTCCGAAGGGTCGGTATGGTACCTCAAACTCTAGCAACAGACTTTCTTGCTCCGTTTCCTTGTCCTCTGCTTTTCCGAGGGCACGAACCAGGTGACCCTCTGGGTATCGCGAATGCGCATCCCATCGGTCGATGGTCACGAGAATCTTTTGCCCAAGAAGAGCCGGGGCTTGGCGCGTACGGAGTCGGATACGAGGAAGTAATCGGGAAAGCGGGAGGGCAAATATAGTCTGCGTAGACAACGAGGTCGAAACCATAGATGGAAGAGATGCCGCATCGAGATGGCACACGTAACTAGACGAAGAACAATGAGAAACAAAAAGGATGGCCAAGTGGGGCTGAAGACGTACGCGCGCCAGTTCCGTTTGATGATTCCGACAACCCGACCGGTAGGCTGCTTCTCAGCAGAACCTTTCTTGGTGTGAGCAAACCGGAGCGCTCTCGTTTCTTCGCGAAGCTTGAATTCATCTCCGTCCGATTCCTCCTCCGAGTCTTCTGCGTCGTCGTGCTTGAGAGTGGCTACAAGATATCATCGGGACTCGGAAATGACCAGTGCGAGATGGTAGAAGACGCACCCTCTTGGTCGACCACTTCGTCAGTGGGAGCCTTCCATTCACTCTCATCGAACACTTCCACGGCAACGACGTCTCCGTGAACAGCGCGATTCATGTTTTCTCTGCCGACTAGAAGCACAGGCTTCGTAAACGCTGGGACTGGTACAGTGCCCTGCAAGATGGTGTCATTCCGAGTCTCGCGGAACTTGGCCACCGGACGAACCTCCAGATAGTTGTATTGGTTGGCGTTGAAGTGACCTTGATGAAGTTCCCCCGCTTTGACGCCAGCCAACAGCTTAGCAGTAGGGACATACTGAATGCGGAGTCAGTACGATCACGAATTCCACTCTACAGGATGAAACATACATTGGCATAGAGAGCTGTCCGTGTGGTTGTTGCTGCTCTAGTTCCTTCAACATCATCCGTGCCTGTAGCAGAGAGGATATCCAATAGTTTTTCGGCTTCCTCCATCCCCTCGACATACTTCCGGACTGTTTGAGACGCGGGAATGTCAGAATTAGACATTCACAAGGAGGGAGGTCCTACTTGACACGGTTGGTATGTTTTCAGCCTCGGCTTTTTGTCGGTTGGCCACGTCATCGGTAAGAAGAATAACCTGGGGAATCTTGCGTGGTTGACCACGAACAGGAGGATGAGCAAGCGCGATGTGGGTATTATACCATTCTGCACCTCTCCGGATGCCTATATTCGTCAGCAAAATCGACGCTGTCGAGGCCGACTGTGACCTTACCTCTATCGTTACGGTCATTTGGCGTCTCGTTTTCTTCCGTCACGACCGCGGTTTCCCTGCACAAGCATAAGCAGAGGGAAAAGAAAGCAAGAGAAAGATACCAACGATCGAAATTCGTTGTAAAAGACCCAAATCTTTTTGTCGTCTGCCTTGATGAGAGCCTTAAGGCGATTGTAGAGAGGCAGGGATCTGTGTCGGACTTCCTCCAGGACTGTCTGGAGAAGGATGATAGGAGGGGTGAAGCTGGGGGATTCCATCAGATCCATCTACAATAGAAGTGTCAGTGTGAGATGTAGCCAGCGCAGGGTGTATGACTTGGGACAGAAATATGTTGGTGTCTGGGAGAACAAAGTGGCCGGTCTTGAATTGCTTGTGGGTGGGATCGCCCGCAGTGGGTAGGACAGGATCAAATGCACCGGCACAAATCCGACACGCGGTGATGCCACAGTATATATCATCGCGAAGATAGCGTTCTCGCAGTACTGGCGGATGCTCAGACGTACGACCAAGAACATACAGGATCGCGAACCTTTGATGACTTTACCCTTGGAAGTCTTTTTGAAGAACTTGCGCTGGGTTATGACTGCCTCTTCGCGCGGTCGTCTAAGGATTGTTATTTGAGGCATGTAGACAAGAAGAACACCAAGTACTACTCGTCCATCGCGTTACTATCACGTGACCTCATAAAGGGGTGAACTGGGATAGGGGAGCCTCCTTTACACCCCGACTTCACTGCTCACAATCCATGATGTTGTTCAATAGCGACTCCAACGAAGCCATCGCCTACAACCAGGTACGGAGCATTGCCAGGCATCCGACAGGAACAAGCTGAATTTGACACCATAGGTTATTGAAGGGCACCACGCCAAACTCTCTCATGAGCTCATTGCCGGTGCAGCTTCATACGAGGTTTATAGGCTTCGCACCCTGCACCCTTCTCCGCATACTCACCCGTCTCAGGCAGCAAAAGCGTATGAACAACACATCAGTGCAGGTGGTCAGCCTGCCAATCATGCCAAGGCTGTTGAATTGCTGTAGGAGCATCAGTGATTTCAAAGTGAAGCGATATCATACTTAATCTAGAGCCGGGTTTACCGGTGCCTTTATCGACCGGATTGCGGAGACCAAGGGTTTGGACGCGTTGGACAGAGAACGCGCCAAGCATGCCGGTGCGCTGGAATGGACATGTGATCATAGTTTCCCTTACCTTTCGCAGCTCATGAGCGCACAAAGAACGCTTTGGCGCAATCTGGTCAATACTAAAATTGGGGCGTGGTGTAGTGCTTCGTCAGTGGTCTTGGGAAGAACTTGTTGTATTGGTATCCATGTACGTTATAGCGTCGCCACACTGCGAAGGCATAAATCTCGAGCAACAAGGCTCCTGTCCTTGTCTCTTCCTTGGGCACTGCTAAACGCCATGACGAGTGCATCTTGTCCTTCATCGGTCCTGCAGCTAGTTAAAACGCCAGAGTACGAATGTGAAGCAGCGAAACAGACCACTTGACCGGATGTGCCGACTTTTCAAGGGCCACTTTGGCGGTCGTCCATGAGAACCGTACCACAGAAGGGAATCCAAACGTTTTCTCGAGTGATTCTTCGATCCATTCTTTCGTTTTAGGGTCTAGATAAGGATCAAGTCCATTCAATCCGATGGTTGGCGGGGGACGGTCCAACCTGCAGGATATCCGCTCCCAAAGTCCCTTCCAAAGCCCTTGAGGGTGTCCGTGGTTTGATCATTGCCATCGAGTTCTTCGAAACACCACTCTTCGATGCAGGTATCACGAGTGACTTTTGCAGCCACACTTGCCGCGCCGACGATCTTGAACTTTGAATCTGCTTTGGTGGTCACTGTGAAGCTAATGCCCGGGAAGACAGAGGATAGGTATGCCTCATAAGAAGAGGTGTTTCCGAGCGCGTCGACGTACACCTACGTGGAGTTCAGTCTCTGCAGTACAGTAGGAGAGCAACACGCACCTCTGAGAGTTGAATTCCACGTTGAAGCACGTCGCGAATGAGCTGGATGGTCGCATCTTGCGACTGTTTGTTCAGATTCGTCGGTGGCACTCTGAGCATGCCCCTCGATATTTCTTGTGGGCTGGATGGGCGAGATGAGCCTGAGGGACGGTGCCAGAGGTGTCGCATTCGTGTCACACCTGATAACGCGCACGGCCCAGGCAAGGTTGACGGGGTCGGCGTTGAGCACGCCCAGCAGCTCTGTCCTCTTTTCCGGCGTGAGTGTTTTAGAGTCTGTAAATGTTGTGTGCCAAGTGCCCTGGGCTCGTCCGAGTCGAGAGGTGCCCACCTGCGAAACCGAGCTCATCGAGCTCATCCTTCCATGCGACGGGGCAGTACGCGACGCCGTATACGAGTGGGCCAAGGACGGGGCCACGGCCAGCTTCGTCGACGCCGAGGACGTACGGGCCTGGCGCTGTTGGCGTTGGCGAGTGGCGCGAGTACGACTGGTTCATGTCAGCCTCCGTCGCTGTCAGCCGCAGCGATGGCGAGCATTAAAATATCGCCCGGGCTTGTTCATCGTCAACCATCGACATCCTCAACATGTCCTCCGTCTTCGCCAACCTCTGGTCGTTCCTTTTGACCCTCGTCCGCTCTTTACTCGCGCTCTTTTCTATCCGTCGTCGCACCTCCACCCAAAACGACGCCCTCGTTCGCGCCCATTCTCATCTCAGGCCCATCATCCTCACTCCAAGGTCCATCGCGCTCGCCCACACACAGCGCATTCCCTCGGCCACCTCCACCCTCCGCGACGACGCGACGGCGACCACCCCGAGCGACCCACAGAGGACCTCCCCAAAGCTCGGCGTGATCGACCCCGAACTTGGCCTACCCGTCACTGCTTGTGATCTCCCAGGACCACCCGCCGCGAGCGCGGCAAGCTTCCGCGAAGGCACGCCCGATACATCTGTCACTGGATCTTCGTCTTGCGTCGTGCCCCTCACACCGCCCGAGCGGTGTTACCTCGCCCCGCTCCCATCGGCCAGCGACTGTCCTTACATCGAACCCTGGCCGACCAATGTTCCTATCGATCGTGGCAAACTTCCAGAAAGTCCCCTCAGGGTGTCCATCCATACTACAACCTCATTCCCTGAGTCGATGGTGGCGCCGATAGGTTCCCCGCCCCCCGGACGCTGGAACCCGATACCGATTTGGACGAGCACGCCCCCCTTGAAGGACGACAATCCCGCCGTTCCCGATTCGGCCCACAATTCATACGACCATCACAGAAACTCTTCCGCACTGGTGAACATCTCGCATGCGCTCATATTTCGCTCGCAAAGTTCTTTCAAGCCCTATGACGACGCTTCCCGCTCGTCCATGTCATCCGATGCAAGCCCACTTGTCAACCGTGCCCACGGACTGGGCCCGACTCGCGAACGTCATCGCGCACCGGCACAGATCCCGCAAGCCAAGCATCATCCTTACCCGCGATTCCACCACCCCGATGCGTATGCTTGGCATCATCATGGCGGCCGTTTACCTGGCAAAGCGAACCGGACGCACGAGCACGCCAGCTCCCGCTCGCACACGGACCTCATCGGACGCGAGTGGTACGACGCCGACGCGTACGCGCTGTCGCCCATCCCCGCTCTCAGCCCGCCCCTCGCCGAGGACGAGGAGGAGGATTCAGAGGATGAGCTGCCACTCAGCCGTCTCCGAGAACGATTGGCACGTCGAGGCGTCGGCCTCGGCATTCCTAGTGGCATTGAGACGCGCACGTCCATGGGAATATCCCACGCACACGCGCGGCGCATGAGCGAGGGGTGTTTGCTCGCGATTGCCGAGTCCACACCGACGCGCATCGGACTGCGTACGCGATCTGGCCGACATGCGATCTCGCTCGCGCTCGACGGCGATGGATGCGAGGTCAAGGACTGGCTCGAGGCGCTCACGCTGCACTTCGCTTCTGAGCGCAAGGACGTGGCGCGAGCGCGCGAGTCTGTACCATCTGTCAAAGCGCTGGCAGTCTGAGAGCAGGTTCTCGTTGCCGGACGTTTTGGTGTCAAAATCCTAAAACGGCTGGTTATGAGACTGTCATGGTATGGGGTGAGCGACGGTCAGGTGTATGTTTCTTTCTTCTTTTATTTGGGCTGTCGAGTAGATCGGAGCATGAGTAGGCTTGTATCCCCAGTTGTCCCATCAGTGCGACATCGTACCGCAATCGTGTTCCGAAGAGTTCCAAATGGCCATCAGAGTGTTTGCGACACTTTTCAGTGCGGCGATCCCAGTGTGCCTGAGAGGCTGACGTATGTAGCACGAAGTGAATGCACGTTGACAGCCTAGCTCGCAGGGGCCGAGAGATCGGACAGTATGATACGTCAATTGAGGTGTTTTTGGAGTCTCATGTTATCACAGGAGCCCGCTCGGCCATCTTTCGATCATCGTACACTCGACGTTTCAATTCGTGCCGTCGTACGTCTAGTCCAGACATTGATCTAGCTTCTAGGGTGACAACATTGTCGACACGGAAATCAGGGGGACACAACAAAACAGTACAGACCAGAGATGGAAAAAGATCTGAATCACGCCGCTCATAACATCTGAGTCAAGCCATCTGGACTGCGCGGTACAAATCGACACGGAAGCCTGAGCGGGTGCCTAGCAAAGAAGGACAAGAGTGAGCACGTGGTTGCGGCGCGGCCCTAGAAAAAAGCCACACGTACGAGGTAACGCCCGTCGTCCATTGCGGGTTCACATGGGCGTCATTCCCTTGTTCGTCTTTGCACGGCACTATTTTGAACACCGCCAGCATGGCCACCATCGCCGACCAGACCGAGGCGTCTGCGATATAGCGACCGACACAGATACGCCGGCCAGCACCAAAGGCATACCCGACAGTGTCGTCGTTGAGCTCGCCGTTATCGCGCAGGAATCGCTCGGGTTGGAATCGTTCGGGGTCAGGGTATTTGGCTTCGTTACGGCTCAGGGCCCTACATGGTCAAGCCCAAATTAGTTTCGTTTGCGACATATACGGGGGCGAACGTACCAAGTATTCATTATGACCGTGGCTCCTGTCGCATTAATCAACGATCAATCCAAAGTTATTACGCCACTGTGTAATCACAAACCTTGCGGAATGAAATAGCCATTGTAGACGTCTGCATCTGTCGCAGCGTGAGGGATGCCTGATTGATCGGTCGATAAGTATGGCCGAAATATCAAGAACACACAATTTACTGAGTGGGACTGCAGGATGCCACCGCAATGTCTCGCGCAGGACAGCTTCGACATAACGCAACAACGGTCGGTCTTCAAAGACCGGCAGTCGCGTCGATCCAGTGACGGAATCGATCTCTGCCTGCGCACGCGCCTGGACATCGGGGTTGAGCAACATCGCCAAGATGAAGATCAGGACAGTCGAAGCAGTCTATGGTGTTTATTCATAAGGTGGCAATAGCGTCGATAATCGAACGTACCGTCTCTGACGCCGCTAAGGATGGGAAAATAACAGGTCAGATAGAGTGAGGTGAAACTGTCTCCAAGATTACCAACCGGCGAATGCTGTTACCGATGACTCCTTGATGGCACGTACATACTCGCCCGTAGCATCCTGTCCTCCGACACGTCCAAGGAGATCAGTGACCATAGACGGGACCGCAGTGCCTGCAGACTGCGCATGCCGTTAGCCGTCGACTATCAACAAGCCCGCGGTATTGTCTCAGCTTACTAGGCTTTCTTGCACAAAGTTGAATGGGGTCTCGACCATGTTTACGGCATACTTCTGAGAAATAACCGCGTTTCGCTTGAACGATGCGCCGGGGAACCACGTTGGAATGTACCGCACTGTGGTGGACAGATTAGGAGGGTGAAAAACGCCAAGACAGACTTACGGAATGGGAAGAAACCCAGGACGGCAGCTACCTCTGGTCGAATGGATGCAACTGCGAGGTTGACGGCCCTCTCCACTACGTTGATGATCGGATCGTCCTGACGCGCAGTCTCGTAACCGTACACGACTGCCATTATAATAGAGGTCGAGTGTCTTCCAGAAGTGAAACGAGACCATCAGAGTCGAAATGGGAAAGTAGCACCGGAAATTAACACACGTTTGGACATGCGCATCATAATTTTCCGGTGTCTCAAGCAAGTTGAGAACGAGCTCGCGCGCTCTCTGAAGCTGAATTGGGTGATAATTCAGGGAAGCTTCAGATCGAAAAGCTTGATGGAAAAGTCTCCTGTGTAGACGCCACCTGTCGCCATATGGTATCGCGACGGAATTGAAAGTCCATCCAAAGCTTGCGTTCAAGCGACACGTCAAAGGAGAGTACCTGTTTCAGGAAACGAACATACAAGTCATTGGTCATGCGAATTGCGACCGGCCTGTCCGAATAATTGTAGGAACGCCGTTCAAGGAGGTCCTTTGCGACCGCTTCTGAGTTTATGACTATCACGTCTTGGTTTAATAGCCGGGTGTAGATGATATCGCCTGGAGAGACAGTGTGACATTGGGCGACTCGGAGTGGACTCGGGGGTACCCACCATATGTTTTTCCCCAGTGAGTGTAGGATGCCCAGGGCTCCTTGGGGTTTATCCCCAGCACGCTACCGATGATGGGGATGGGTGGTGGACCTGGGGGTAGCGGATGGCCTCTATTCCTGCTTCGCCAGAGGGAAATGAGGGTGTAGGCTGCGAGAGTAACAGAAAAAAACGCAGTGAGGAGGAGATCCATTTCAAAAGGGAAATGCTCACGACGGAGAAGCTGGTCAGATCTAGTTTATATACCATGAAATGGCGGATGTAAGACTCTCTGCCGGCCAGTCCGGGCGTTGACAAGTAATTAACCGACTTACCACTGACAGGGGATACGACGGATACGACGGATGATATGTCTGATCCTGTCGCTGACTAAGCAGCTCCCGCTTGACCACCCACGTCCACCATGTCGAAGGAAGAGAGCATCTCCCTCGAAGAAACTAACAAGATCCGTATATCTCTCGGTCTCAAACCACTCACAGACGACTCAGCGCCCGCGGACAATGCGGACAAAAAGGCAGAACAAAATTATGCACGTCAGCGAGAGCGAGAGGCGAAGGACCGCGAGACAAAGTAATCTGATGGTTCGTTTCATGCGTCAGAACGTCATTTCTGATTTACGTCTTTTTATCCAGGAAAATATTTGACCAAATTGCCAAGTGAGTGCCTGCCAACGATCAATCCACTATCTTGCTCAAACACCCTTCCTACTAGGGTGAGGAATCGACGAGAGCTCAACGCCTCCCTGACCGGCGCAACTCTCGGTGATCCCGACGGCGAAGTAGAGGACACGCTCAGATGGCTAAAGAAAGCAAAGAAGCGCGAGAAAGAGCTCGCACGTAAGCGGCAGTTGGAGCTCGAGAATATGGATAAGGCTTTTCAAGGGGATCAGTACACCGAGAGTACGTACACCCCGTTTAATTCGTTCCGCTCCCTTTCTTACCCTCCATTTCAGAGGATCTAGAAGGTCTCAAGGTCAACCACGACTTCGACGAGCTAGCGGAAGGCGATGCCCGCATACTTACGTTGAAGGATAGCCGCATCCTCGACAACGAAGGTAACATCTCTGCCATTGCTCTTTCCTTTTCTCACTCGTACGTATCCAGAGGATGAGCTACAAAATGTGGAAATGGCCGAGGCGGAGCGCGACAAGAAAAATCAGGAGCTCAAGATTAAACGCCGTGATTATACTGGTTACGACGACGAGGAGTTCGAAGGAGGAAAACAGGGAATGAAGCGCTCCGTTTTGTCCAAGTATGATGAATTCTTGGAAGGTCCGCGCGAAACAGTGTGTCCCTCGCATCCATTGTGGGAAATCATTTACCTGACCGTCACAGGGTTTCCGGCTGGGCAGCTCGGTCAAGTCCACCGCAGCCAAACAATCTGAATTAGATGAAAGGAACGTCCCCGTCAATCGTGCTCTGCTCTCCATAGATTATGCCAGTGAGTGGCGCTTCGTGCTATCACGAGTACTTATCCTTCTAATTCACGTTTTGTAGAGAACTTGGAGACGCATGACTACCTTCGTGAAGGGGACGTCGGGTTCAAAAAACCAAAGGTACCTTTACATCACCCCTTTTGTGCGACGATTAATTGCTGTGTTCCGTCACAGACCAAAAAGAAGCGCTCGTCCCGGCGTGCTCCAACCGATAATGAGGTTCCCGGTGGCGACGACATGGATCAGATGGAGGTGGATGAGAAACCTGTCGTGCCTAGGACACGTGAGTTAGACGCTAATTTTGTGGATGACGATGAGCTACAAGCTGCTCTCGCTCGCCAAAGAAGAGCCAAGATTCACAAGGTGAAAATGCTGTCACCTGAAGAAATCGCACGTAAAAGTGGGTCACACTCATATATTAAATGACTCATTTTCATCTAACTATTTTTTCTAGTCGCCGCAGATCGCGTTCGGGAGCAATCCCCCACCACTGATGATATCATTACAGTCGAAGAAGTTGAGGAAGAGGCCGACGATTCTGGTCTAACATTTGATGACACATCTGAATTCGTTCGCTCCATTTCCTATAACCCTGTCGCAGTTAAAGTGGAGCAGGTCGAGCCCTCTGTAGCACCGCCTGCCCGATCACCGTCCCACGACGAGTCGACGCCAGGGGATGAGGCCGTGGATGAAATCGAAGCTGGTGAAGTGGTGATGAGGGATGATGATGATGAAGAGATGCTCGATGCGATTGAACAGGCGATCAAAGACACGGAGGAAGAGGAACGGGTCGCAGCAGAGAACGGCCAAGGTGAAGCGGCGGCCGGATCATCCAACGAGCCCACCTTTGGCTCAGGCATGGCTGGCACCTTGACTCTGCTGCGTCAACAAGGACTACTGGCCCAACCAAACGCCGATCAGGATGAGCGCGAGAAAGTGCAGCAACAACGTGACCTCTGGCTCGCAGATTACCGACGTATGCTGGCTCAGCGAGAACTTGACCGATTGCAGGCCCGTGGCAGCAACAAGGACCAGTCCACACGTGAATACGAAAATCGTGTTCGAGAGCAACAAGAAGCTCGTTCTGGTCTAGAACTCTTCAAGAACTATAAGCCCGACGTCAATATCGTTTACTACGATGAATTTGGCCGTGCACTCACGCCCAAGGAGGCTTGGAAAGCTTTATCTCACAAATTCCATGGCAAAGGCTCTGGGAAGATGAAGACAGAGAAACGCTTGAAGAAGATTGCGGAGGAGAAGAAAAAGGAGGCTATGGCCAGTGGTGATACCCCTTTGAGCATGAACAAGGCCTTCCAGATTAGACAGGAAAAGACCGGGCAGGCCCACTTCGTGTTGTCCGTCGGTAACAGAGGGCAGGTTTCAATTTCTCGTCTGAGGTATAGCCAGGCTAACTCCTGCGTTTAGTGCTGTACCCCAAGCATCCGAGTTCCTCGATCCTCAACCACTGTCAAAAGGCAAGACGGAGAAAACGAAAAGCAAGAAGAAGGAAGCCGCCAAAGCAGCCGCCCCACAACCTCTTGACTCTACCGGGTTTATTACACTACCTGCTCCCCAGGCAAACGGCTCGGTCAACACGAGTCCCGTACCATCCGGCTTCTCGTCTGCTGTACCGTCAAACGGCTCTGGCTCGCCTATGCCTACGAAGCCCGGTTTCTCACGTATATCATCTGCGGTGGATACTCCCTCTCAGAGTAGCACACCTGTGACGGGAGAGAGGACAAAAGTTGCATTTGGGTTTGGAGCAAAGAGGAAAGTTGCGGCGGACTTCCTAGACGAGCCTCCGGCCAAGAGACGGTGACTTGATCGTCTTGTTTCCCACTGAAGTTGTATCTGCTTGTTCGTTCCACTTCGTGTGTACTTCCAGTCCTTCGGTTTTCATTCCCTTCTGACCTTGCCGTTAATTGCGATACATTGCACCACGTAATGCGCTTGTCGCTAGCGTAGTCGATAATTGTGTTCTTTCGCCCGCTGGCAGTTGCCATGATCTGACTCGACGCGACATCAATATTAGTGCACTGGGCCTAGCGTGCTTACTCACGTAACATGCGCGTCTTTCTCTTAGTACTCAGCGGTATTCAGCCATGCATGCACCTGAGGCCTGAAACTCGATGAGATCATCGATCAGACCAAAGATTCCATCCAGCGTACCCCCGGACGACACTGTAGGCTGCTAGTAGCACCGCCGGCAAGATCGACAGTACTCAGCGCCAGTGCTCAGTTCAAAAGTCGCCTACCTTCAAGTTTGTCAGGATATACACAACAAGTTACGAAGGTTACCTCTGATGAATCCCTCGTTTTCGGCGTCCTGCTTATTGCATTTTGAAAATTGTCGCAGTGCCACCACTGGCACGTAGGGGCCCCCGGTACTGCCATGGGTGCTTGGAATGACGAACCAGCGACTTCAATGCCGAAACCCAACTTGTACGTACAGTCCATGTCGTGATGTCTGAGACCGTTTAGTAACTAAGTACTAGTAGGAACATTTTCGAAATATATGGGAAGTCCTTCCTCCGCATTGTCTGCCCATTCGCTGAGCATGAACGGGATCTCCTGCGAACACGCGGCGAAATACAGAAAATAATTAGAGTCGAAAAATAAGGTGCCCTGAGCTCCTACCACCCTCATCCCATGCGACTTTTGCTCGCGGAGTAGGAACGCGAGTCTATAAATCTGGTGGATTGCGTGCGGACAGGTTCTGTACACAATCCCAAGATGAGGGACGCGATCGCTGCCTCGTATGCTCTTGCCGTTGTCGTCTTCTTCGTGATACTCTTCTGCGTCGCACTTGTCATTAGGAAGAAGCTGACCCCTCACCGACTGCCTCTTCCGCCTGGCCCAAAAGGACTCCCCCTGCTCGGAAGCGCACTCGAGATCAACAAGAACGAGCCATGGTTGACGTATGAAGAATGGAAGAAGACGTATGGTACGTGACTCTCACCAGAAAGGTGTAGTACACTGTTTTACTCGGGAGTTACTAGGCGAGATCGTCTCCTGCAGCCTCTTAGGTCAGACCTATGTCATCATCAATTCGGAAAGGGTTGCGAAAGCGCTGCTCGAACAGCGCTCAAACATCTACTCGGACCGTCCAGTGATTCGAACCTCTTCTCTGTAAGGAACCTCGCCATTCCGAGACAGCTTGACAGACGGGATTCCTCAGATTTGGAATGGACTTCAACACAGGACATAAGCCCTACGGCGATGCTTGGAGGTCTCATCGGAAGATATTCCACCAGAGCCTCAACAGCTCGGTCATTCACAAGTATCATGAGTCGTTGGCCGAGAAGGCGCGTATCTTGCTAGTAAGCTTGCTCCAAGATCCAGATCACTTTGAGGATAACATGAGAACGTAAGCAGTACTTGTTCATCTACACTGTGTATCTGTAACCACCCTTGACCAGTTATGCGGCGTCTATCATCATGTCCATCACATATGGATATGATATCATTCCCAAGGACGATCCCCTGGTAGGGCCGATTGAAGAAATGATGAAAATGACTGTCCTTTTGACGCCTGAGAGAGCGGTCTTGCTCAACCTTTTCCCTCAGCGTAGGTTATTGTCGCAGAAGGGTTGAGCATCCCGTCTAACTTGGAATCTAGTTATCAACTTTCCCTCGTGGTTTCCTGGTGCCGAGCTCCACGAGTCAGCTGAACGATGCAAGGAATTGTCTCCTAAGGTCCGAAATGTCCCGTTCCAGTTCGTCAAGGAATGCTTGGTGTGTATTTGCCGCCTCGTTTGTCTACTTCGCACTGATTGCCCACGGCAGGCGAAGGATATTGAGAACGACTCCATGGTTGCGCAGCTTTTGAAAGAAGAAACTGCAGCAAATCAAGACCGTCAGGCGTATGAGCAGAATATCAAGGACTGCGCGACCTCAAGCTTCTTAGGTATGAAGCTGAGTTGCACCTGCTTTATCCATTGAATTTATTTATCGTTTCCTTCAATAAAGCTGGAATTGACACGGTGAGTTTGATTCCTTTCGTGCGTAGGTCCACTTGGTATATAACCCTGTCTTCTCAGACACGATCAGCTCTCACTACACTGATAATGGCATTAGTTTTGAACCCTGAGGTTCAGGACCGTGCACAGGCGTTAATAGATAGCGTAGTGGGGAGGGACAGATTGCCAGCTTTCAGCGACAGGTCATCGTTGCAATACATCGATGCTCTTCTTCGAGAAACTTTGAGATGGGCCTCGCTTGTTCCAATGGGTATATTTTCATACGACGAATCGGGATACCCGTTTGCTAACTACTGAGAAGCTGTCCCACACATGGTCACGAAAGATGATATCTTTGAACAGTGCCTCATACCCAAAGGTGCGAGTACTTCGACGTATGCTCGATTCCCATAATAAAATTCACCGTCAGGTTCTGTCATAATACCCAACTTGTGGTATGTCATTTTTTTTATCGACATAGATTCTGGCCGCTTTTATCCACCTGTGAACAATCTAGGGCTATGGCGCGGGACGAAGAGAAATTCCCAGATCCGACAGCGTTCAAACCAGAGAGACACTTGGATGCTGATGGTAACCTACTTTCAGAAGACAGTTTAGCCCTTTATTTTGGTTTCGGACGCAGGATTTGTCCTGGACGTTACCTCGCCAATGCTTCCACCTGGCTCGCAGCTGCAAACATGCTCTCCATGTTCAGATTTAGCAAGGCGATCGGTCCTGCTGGGTATGAGATCGACATTTTCCCCAAGTTTACTGGCGGAGTTGCACTGTGAGTCTGATAATTATTTTGTTTTTGCGTCGTCTTCTTGTCAAGGTGATGTTCGTGTCACTGATCGCCGATCATCTGAGCCAGTCAACCAGCCCCCTTCCCCTGCCGCATCATGCCTCGTTTCGAGGGGGTCAAGGAGCTTCTCGAATAGGCAGTAGTTCGCTGACGAGAGCGACTATGAACACTGTACTCTGAAATAGTTAGAGTCACTCTTTGTAGAGCGTTAAGCCTAGCGCCACGCGCAGTGAGGCGCGCTTGAACCTCGCTATCTAGTAAGATAAGTTGAATGAGGATGATTTTTGCATTGTTCCGTTGGAAAGTAGAGCAATGCTTGACACTTTAACCGCGCTCAATACACGCCCAAATCAAGTTTATGTTCTGTGAACGTTAAAGTGAGTTGATGTCGGGCTGATGTTGCTGGGGCGTGTGTGTAATCATTTCCGTCATACATTTCCTGGTGGGAATTACCAAGACATAAAGAGTACCTTGCTTACATCATGTATACGGGAGGTCGAGCGAGACGTCTGGTGGAGGTCTGTTGAAACGCTTGGCATTTTCCCACGAGTGAGAAGCCAAAAGAAAAAAAAGTGACTGCCGTGATTCGAACACACGAGCGTATCGTGAGAGTCTACCAAGAACAAGCTACACAACCACTAGGCTATGAGCCCTACAGTGAGTGCACTCAA
>QFES01002330.1:0-19014 GCA_003316375.1 Tylopilus plumbeoviolaceoides
GATTCAAACATGAAGGAACGAAAAGGCGGGCAAATTGGGCGGAGGGACATTGGGAAGATTTGTTGTACATGGGCGTCCTCGAGGAGGAGTGGGCTGCGTTGCACAAGACTCCTCAGGGATCCTAGATAGGCAAGTGATTTCATCGACGTCATGACTCTCCCAGTGAACGAGTGCTAGCACAGTGCATTCGTCCTGCCGTGTGTCGAGATCGTACCAAAATTGAGCCAGCCAACGAGTCAGTGACGGGAGGTACACTCGTTGGTACAAATACAATGGCAGTATAATAGGATAAGTAAGTGCTGTGGCGAGCAATTTGAGGTGGGACGAAGTTGCACAACTACAGAGCAACGCGGCTTGCAAGAGTGCTAGTGTGAGATATACCACTGAAGGGTGTCAGAACTCCGACGCCCGCTGTGGTCAGCGAAGTAGCATCTCCCAATCTCCCACCGTCCGCATGGAGTGATCCCAAAACGAACGGGGGTAAAAGAATGTCTGCGCAAATTGAAACAGCCCCGACGCGGTGATGACCTGTCAACACGAAACCAAAGAGCAGGAAGCAAAGGTAACTTGGCATCACGCCGGACGAGAGATAAGAGATAAACACCTCCAACAGGTCACCGCTGAGCGCTGAGTGCTGAATGAACGACCAAATCCCGGTGTAGCGGAGAATTACGAATTGATGATAAAGAGGATTACGGAAGACCGAATAGAAATAGCCTCAGTGAGCGAGATGACCTGAGCTCACTGGCAAGACGAGGAGAGGAGCAAGACAAAAATTTAACTAGACATGACAACCAAACGAAAAACGGTCCACCTTGCGAGACGAGGAGAGGATTAAGGGGAACGGGAGAAATATTAGTGAGTCTCGTCGAAGAAAATAGGAGGTGGCCGTGGCGGGCATGACGGGCATGGTGGCAAAGCCGCGGGTCACGATGACGATGTCAGCGACCTCCGCCGATTAGCCATGCATAGATGCGTTCAAACTCGATAAAAGGAGCCCAAGTAAGCCCCTCTCAATCATCTCCACCCTCAGCATGATGCCAGCGACTTCGACAGACCTTCAGTCAGAGGTCACCAGACTTCGCCATGAGCTGCAGGCTCTCACAATTGAGCGCCAAGAGGATGAACAGATCACCATCGCTGATTACCTCCTAACTAGGTTGGAGCAGCTGGGAGTCACGGTATATCCCTTTCTTCCAGCCAGTCGTGGAGATTGACCACCTTCCCGTTCTAGTCCGTCTTTGGTGTGCCTGGAGACTTCAATATGCGTGCGTCTCGTTAGCTAGCCACGTTTACGACGATGCTGATACGTGGTTTAGCATTCCTGGTGCGCTTGAAGAATGCAAGATAGTCCTGGTCGTCCCGCTTACAATCATTCTCAGGATTACATAGAGGATCGTCCTGGGATGGATTGGATTGGGAATTGGTATGTCCTATTCGCTATGGGGTTTAGTGTCTGACGGGTCCCAGTAACGAACTCAATTCGGCGTATGCTGCCGATGGGTATGCAAGAGTCAAGCCGCACAGCATCGGGGTTGTTGTTACAACGTACTCATACTATCCCCGGTTGTCATGCCACCTCTCTAATCTCTGCTCTCAGCTTCGGTGTTGGGGAGTTGAGCGCCATCAACGGCATAGCCGGTGGTGAGGCAATATTATCTTTGTTCTGGTCAACTCTCATGTCCAGCCAGCGTTTTCTGAGATGGTTCCAGTGCTCCATGTAGTAGGGGTACCCAGCACGGTCCAACTCAAGACCCGGCCGTTGCTTCATCACACTCTTGGAGATGCTAGGTGCTGCCAAGCCCTGCTGGACAGAAGTGTTTCTGACCTCGTCCCGTTAGGTTCGACGCCTACACAAAAGCTGCCGAACAGGTGACCACATCCCAGGCGATGCTGTTGGACAAGATTCATGCGGCAGCTGAAATTGATCGTATTCTCACCGACTGTATCACTCGCGTATGTTTCATTATCCATTAGTCGGGCGGGCCATTTATTCCTCTCTAGGCTCGACCAGTTTACCTGTCACTTCCGAGCGATATGGTATCTGAAAAAGTCTCAGCGAAGCAATTGAAGACCCCACTATCTCGGGCACTCCCCCCGAATGACCCTGAAGCAGAAAAATTTGTGTTGAGCGAAATCGCGAAAGCCATTGGTGAAGCTGAAGGTAACATCGTTGTCCTTGTCGATGCTTGCGTAATTCGGCACGACGTGAAGGATGAAGTGAAAGATTTGGTCACTGCAACCCACTTTCCGGTGTACTCGGCACCGATGGGCAAAACAGCAGTCAGTGAGCAGTACGAGCAGTACGGTGGTGTAGGTCTTCATCTTTACTTCCGATTGCATGTTTATCTTTGGTCATTGCAGATTTACATAGGTTCCATAAGTGATCCTGCGATCAAGGAAGTGGTAGAGAGAGCTAAGCTAATACTCTCTATCGGTTCACTGAAATCGGACTTCAACACCGGAATGTTCACGTATCGCATTCCGACCACTCACACTATTGAGGTTTGAATCCTTACGCTCCAACTTGAAGTTATCGAGAATCCCATAAAAGTTTTTAGCTCCATTCAGACCACGTTCTCGTGCGCCACGCACATTTCCCGGGGATTGGGATGAAGCATTTGTTGCCGAAGCTCACCGCCCTCCTGAAGAGCTACCGGGATCAAGCCAGCCAGCTTACTGTTCCTAAACCTAAGCTTGAAGTCCCCATGGAACACAATGATGCCGTCACGCACTCCTACTTTTGGCCCCGAGTCGGCAGGTTCTTCAGAAAAAAGGACGTGATTGTCGCGGAGACAGGTGCGACACAATGCCCAATGCTTGAGCTGGACTGACCAGTTTCAGGAACATCGAATTTTGGCATCTTGGATGTCCCGCTACCTGAACAGTCTGTATTCGTAAGTCAGATCCTTTATGGCAGTATCGGGTGGACCGTCGGTAAGGGAATAGAACATTCCTTGGATCGCGAGGTTGACCGACCCTCACAGGAAGCACTCTTGGAGCAGCCCTTGCTGCGCGCGATAGAGGACTTGGACGCGTCATCCTCTTCATTGGCGACGGTAGCATGTAGGCACAATCCCCCCGCCATGTTAGTTACATTCTAATAATTTTACAGGCAACTTTCTGTCCAGGAGCTGTCTACTATGATTCACCACGGGCTCACCCCAATCATTTTCCTGATCAACAATAGCGGCTACAACATTGAGAGGAACCTCCACGGCATGAACAGGTAGATAGTAATCCCTTTCACGTTGATGCAATCTCTGACTCGCACGCAGGAAGTATAATGACATCGTTGAGTGGTTAGTGACAGCAATATCGTTTGCACATAGGCGATGGTGTTGACGCAACGCTAGGAAATGGACGTCGCTTCTTACGACCCTCGGAGATATCGACGGCACCTTGTCGAGGTCTTATACTGTCCGCGACAAGCTTGGACTCGAAACACTTCTGGATGATCCTGAATTCTCCAGTGCAGGGAGAATGCAACTCGTGGAAGTCATGATGGGCAAGTATGATGCGCCCCGCGCACTTAAGTTGGCTGGAGAGCTGTCGAAAGAGTATGCAGAGAAATCTGCAAAGCAGTTGTAATACTTCAACGCGGTTGTACGAGGGATGTTTGTGTTATGTGTCAAGACGAGCCACTTGTACTAGTACGTAAACTGTATTCACGTGACCGACGCGTACAAATGATCATGGCCTTCTGTTTCCACGACTCCACGAGGACTCGAGCTCGACGGCCTCCCCTTTACCGAATCTTCAGATACCCTTTAGCTCGGCAGCATGCTCCAGAAACCTGAAGAGATACCTCGCCGCCTAGGTAATTACTGGTTACACACATGTTTGGGCTCTGGGTATTCTGGTAGGCTAGCTGTCCTTCTTCCCCGACACCATTTCCCATCCAAAGTGATCTAGGCTCGATCTTCAGCGCTTACCACGTGTATAATGGAGATTGGGTTGCGCTGAAAGTACAAGATACCAATCACGAATGCCCGACTAATCGATACGAGGAGCACTTTTACCCACTCCTGCAAGGTGGAGAAGGCATGCCAAACTTATTCGCCTCTGGCGTACAAGGAAAATGGCACTACCTCGTCATCAGTCTACTTGGACCAAGCCTAGATAGTATATACCGAAACAACGACAAGAAGACGTTCGATTTGCGGAGTGTCTGCTCGGTTGCATACCAAGTGGTACTGTGACACCACTGGACATCGTCGTGGTTAAATTCGCATTAATTTTGCTGTAGATATCACGACTTTGCACAATGCATCAACGGGAAGTCCTCCACCGCGACATTCAGCTTGGGAATTGTGCGATTGGTCTGGCGCCCAATGAAACTCTGATCTACATGATCGATTTTGGATTCTCCAAACGATACATCGATCCTGCCACTCGCCGACATATACCTGAACCGAAGCAAAAGAGGGATTTTCTTGGGAACTATTGGTTCACTTCAGTCGGCGTCCACTGTAAGGGCAAGGGTCAGTGTCCCAGGCTCTTTACAGGTTGACGTGTCACACGAATTATGCTTCAGTTCCGTCTCGTCGGGACGACCTTGAAGCCGCTGCACTGATGTTCATCCACCTCCTCACCCCTGGTGGACTTCCGTGGACTCGCAATGGGGTACCTAAAACAGACGAACAGCACGCCCGCATAAAACGTGCGAAACAATCTGCACGTCCAGAGGATCTTTGCCGTGGAATGCCATCAGAGTTCGAAGAGTTTCTGAGGTATTGCCGACGGTTGAAGTTCGCGGAGAGACCAGACTATGAACGCTGGATGGACGAGTTCAAAGCACTCGCTCAGGAGAATGGCTTTACGGACATTCACAGGTTCATTTGGCCGCCGCCGCCCCAACAGGTATGGCTTATCACATCGTGCGATCTTGTTTTTGATGACAGAATTTCCATCCTAGGCAAAACCAGTTCTTCGAACTGCGCCCAAACGGGCTGCATACACCAGTACAGAAATGGAAAATGTACTCCAAGATCTTGCCAAACTTCAGCTTAATAACCGGCCAGCGCTCGCTGATCAGACGAATGCGCCGGCGCTCAATGCACAAGCAGCGCAGCCTAATGATGCGAAAGAGGAGGGCGACGTGATTGATCTCACCGGTGAATCTACTGGAGGGCACCGAACTCCGCATCAGTCCCAAAACCAGCCTCGGCGTACACCAGTGCGCCTCAAGAAATCTGAAAGACTCTGGCAGCTTCGAGTCGCAGTGTCAAAATCTACAGACAACGCTGCTCTGTCCAAGCTTGTGACAGATTTCGCCACAGTGCTCAAGGAGACCGGAACGTCGAGAACACTAACTATAGAAGGCTTCGGCTTCCTGGATGCCTTGTACAAACAACTTGGCGATCCGGCAGCGCTTGTGCAACCGATGCGGACGTCGCGAACCCGCAGTACCAACCTGGACCAGGATGCCGAACCACAGCCTGCCTATGTGAAATTAGATCTGGTTGCGAGGTTAAAGCGAGACGTGGCCAGGGCACAGAATAACAAAGCGTTGGCTCAGATGGTGGCAGACTTCGGCGCTGTGACGAACAGGAGCAGTAGTCGTACGATTACCAAGGACGGTTTTGCTTTTCTTGAGGGTCTAGCCGCACGACTGCAAGCGCTGGGCTGAGCTTGCTGTCTCCATCTTTGACAGGTGTCAATCACCCTCTCCATTAGCTATCCTAACTTATCATCTTGTCCAAGTTTCTTTGGAGTGATTTTCAAAAATGTACACTTTCAAACTTTGGGCCGGTTCGGTTAATTATCAGCTACTGCCCCAAAATTTCCACTGTCGCCGGCTCGGAGTTTGTCGACGTCGGCCCTGCACTCTCACAAGTTCGAGTCGTCACCACGCCGCCACGACTTCAATCTGGTAGCGTAGATCGCTATTTAGACTATGCAGTCTAGAAGGCATTTAATTACCCTCTGACAGCGCTATGGTGTCAGGCCATCCCGGTCTTTAGTATGACCCTGGTGGCAATGATAAATGTGTGCAAGCCACGTGGCATTCGGCCGAATCCGAGCATGAATTTCTCCCCAATAAATTGGTCTCGACTACAAAATTCACTTCACCTCCCGCACCACCCCTTTGGCCGTGCTCTCTTTTGTTCAGTGGGGTGCTTGGATACATCAGGAACTCTTTCACATCGACCACGATCATCATGTCTATTGCTTCAAAGGATGGCGTAACGACTGTGAAGCAAAACGAAGTGATTATTCCAGACCTCACGATCAAGGACTTGTTGGGTGCCATTCCGTATGTTCCCCGCTGCCTCCTAGTCTTTTACAGGAACCATCTGACCTTGTTGCAATACATAGCCCACATTGTTTCAAGCGTTCTGCCCTTCGCTCGTCGCTCCACATGTATGGTCTCCGCCTTTTTTTGTTCGCCTCAGCTTTGCTCACACGCGATTTTCGCGACAGCATTTGGGATTGTATTGTCATCGGTGGTGTTTACAAGACAGCGACGTTCCTTGACGGCTTCATCGCTCCAGAGGTCATCAAGTTGCCGCTTCCGGTTCTTTATCCAGTAGCACGGTTCTCGTTGTGGTCTTTGTACGGATTCTGGACCGGTCTTTTCGCGACCGGTCTGTGGGTCGTAGCACACGAGTGTGGTCATCAAGCCTTTTCCGAGTCGAAATTCATCAACAACACCGTGGGCTGGGTGCTTCACTCTGTGTGCGCGTTTTTTTGTTCATATAATGTCACGTGATTAACCACTGTTTTGAATTTGAAATTGCTAGGTTGGGTGTTCCATACCACTCTTGGAGAATCACTCATGCAAAGCACCATGCCTCGACCGGACACATGACTCAAGACCAGGTCTTCGTCCCCAAGACTCGCTCTCAGCTCGGTCTGCCTTCTTTTGATCCTACACAGGAGAATATCCTTGGTTCAAGCGTAAGCGACAAGGTTAAAAAAGAACTATGGGATGCCCTTGGCGATTCTCCGATTGGTGCTACTCTGGGTGCTGCCAGTTACCTTGTGCGTGTTTATTGTGAAGTCTTTCCCTATATATACTTACACCTTTTATTAGATTGCAGGGTGGCCCGCCTACCTGATTCGCAATGCATCTGGTCAAAAGCGATACGCTGCAGGCACCAATCGTCAGAGGACTTCTCTTTTAAGTATGAGCGCTTCTAATTAGCCCGAGCAGACTTCAATCCAAACTCTGTCATGTTTGCACCTCACCAATATGGCTCAGTTATTATCTCTGATGTCGGAGTTCTGTTGTGGTTGGCTGGAGTTATTGGATCCATCTACAAGTTTGGTTTCTGGGATGTCTTCCGTCTCTACCTCGTGCCTTACCTATGGTGAGTGTCTACTTACCTTCAACGCTCAACTACTCATGCATTATCTTAGGGTCAACCACTGGTTGGTGCTGATCACGTTCCTGCAGCATACCGATCCCCTCCTTCCTCACTACCGCGGGTCAGAGTTTACGTTCCCTCGTGGTGCATTGGCTACTCTTGACCGCAGTCTTTTGGGTGACTGTGGCAAACTCATGGGCTGGATTGGGGCCCACGCAACTCATGGTATCTCCGAGACTCACGTTTTACACCACGTTTCCAGCAAGATCCCCCATTACAATGCGTAAGTTCTTGTTATGCCTTTGTCTGCAACGCTAACCTCCCTTCGCATAGATGGGAAGCTACCGATGCTCTCCGTGAGCGTCTGAAGCAAGCAGGCATCGTTCTCCAAGGAGCTCCAGGCGGTTGGAGTGAAGTCTACCGAGTTTTCAAAGAGTGCAAGGTAACTATCAGACGTCCTGTTTTACTCACGCGCAACTAATCAATGTTGCAGTTCGTCGAGGATGAAGGGGACATTATTTTCTATAAGAATGCACATGGCCTGGCTGCCTGTAGTCCCAGGATCACTGACGATAGCGCTAGCGACTCTGGTGTGGAAGTCGACAAACTCTAGACAAGAATCGATACCATCGACATCATAGAATCCCGACACCCCGTGCATATAGATATCACGTATTTGGGGATATATCGTGTGGTTTACACTACCGGTATGGTAATCAGGCAGTTCATGACACTAGTGCACGTACTGCTGGCGAGCAAGACAATTTGTTTATTATATAAGTCTCGGGCTTGTTGGGAATTGAGCGTGTTTGTCGTAGCTATCCGATCATCAATCGGCAGGAGTCGGACATTGGCGTGACACTACATAGTGCCGTAGCCCTGCTCACAATGTGGGCTCGAGTTGTGCCCTGCAGTGAGCGATTCTAACCGGCGACCGGCCCATCTGGGGCCAAGTCTGGGAAGTCCGAATCCCTAAACAACGTTCATCGTTCCCTAACTAACTTAGATCATGTTCATCATTCGGCTAGCTGCCACAACCCTGGCAAGAATTCAAAACCAAGTACCCTCGAGGTCCGTTACGAGGTACCGATCAAGAGAGCATAGCCTGCTCACGACTGGTTGTGTGAGCACTGCATTTCGTTCCGGTAAAGGACATGGCCCCGAAGGGCCTAGCTGCGGTGGAGTATCAGATCGGGATGCCGACGCGGCCTGAAGAGTCCTTGGGATTGCCCCATTAATAGATGATCGTCGTGCTAAGGCAAAAAGCGGGTAAGCAAGGATTTGGAAATGCCCACTGGCACAGCATCCTGTGTGCCATCACTTGTTCCCGCCACCACGTTGGTCCCGGCGTCACCTTCGCGTACTGCCAGTGCTAGGATAATTAATCAGGCTTTCAGACCGACACACAATTTGCATGATCGGCGCGTCTTCTCAACTCCATGGTCCACTTGTAGATTCACAGATGGCCAGTTGCCACCAAGTCCGCGATAACACCTCCGAGGGGAGACATCCAGCAGGCTGCCCCTCTTACGGCCCGGTGTGAAGACTTCCGCTGCGCAATACACGAAATTAGCGTGTTTATCTTAGCCTGAGGGCGGTTGTCGGGTGTATCGCGATTTGATGGGCCAACTCGCTTCCATGCCACCGCAGCACTGCCGCAGCGCCGCATCAGTCCTATCAGCATTTTTGGAACGTAATTACCGAGTACTGGTATGTGGAGCTTACAATGATGCCAGCGACCTCCCTGGGTTGTACTAGTTCTCAAGGGGCAGTGCATCGAGTTCTCACAGGTCTTCAGTCTAATAAAAAGGGACCCTGCCCAGCCTCCTTCCCTCTTTCCTTGCGGTTGATCTGCGCTTACCTCTTCTTCTTTATTCTTCTTCTTCGCCCTTATTTTTGACCGTCATGAATAGTGCTCCCCCCGGCTATAACTATGCTCAAGCCTATGGCATCGATTCCGTCGCTGGCGCCGCGATCTTTGCTTTACTTTACGTGCCCCTCTTTATTTTCTTCATCATCAAGGCCGTCGCCCGACCGACATATGTTTACATCGTCATTTCGCTGTTTTGCGCAAGTAAGCTTCTATCACGTTTTGCAACTGTTCAGAACTAAGTTGACGTCGGCTAGTTCGAATTGGTGCATTCGGTTTGAGGGCAGTTTTGGCACATGAAGAATCAGTAGCTCAGAATTTGAGCGCTCTCGTTGCATTCGAAATCATCTACAACACCGGTTTCTTTGGTCTGCTGTACTCGGCGTACACTCTCGTGCTTGACCGGTAAGCATCCAGGGTTTGGAATTCGCACAAAATGCTCAGTCCCCCTCCAGTGGTCGGATGTCCGATTTGCCCCTCCCGGATGGCCCTATTTCGCGAATCACCCGCAGACCTACGCTTTTCCGTGTCGCCTTGATTGCAGCCGTTGCGATCGGTATCACTGGAGCTGTGCAGTCTTCGACGGGTTCTACGGAGAGCACTGTCAACACCGGAAACACACTGCGCAAGGTTTCAATCTACATCTTCCTCATCCTGTGCATCCTTGTCGCGTTTCAGACGATTCTTCTTGTCCGTGCCGCATCAAGTTGTTAGTGTTGCTTTGACTTCTTCGCATTCGTGATTGAGCTAACTTTGACTTTAATATCAAGATGGCTCGTACAAGATGTCAAACACAGGCTTCGGCGCGACGTACGGCATCCAAATTCTTTGCCTCGTCTCTCTCCTTTTGCTTGTCCGTGAGGCCTTCTTCACTGCGACATCAAACGACCTCGCCAAGCAGACTGATGAGAACTGGTGGTACCCATTCGCCGCTTGTACCGAGTTTGTAGCCGTTGTCCTGTTTACTTCCCCTGGGCTCGTCCCTTCACGCGAGGAGCTCCCCTCGTAAGACAAAACCGCTATAGGTGATTAAAGGCGAAATACGGACGGTCCTAGTGTAGCGTATTCCCCTTTACTGTGATGATAACGATGTAACGTAGAGTACATGAAGCATTTCAATGACGGTTAATTTATGTTATCGGGGATCTGCAAACGAAAGACCAAGAAACGAAGACCGTGTATCGCCGAGAGCGAGCTTGAGATCGCTGTAATCTTCACTACGACCCATATGTATGAGTCTGACAACTTCTGGAGGGCAAGACCGTTTGCAGGCACAGCCTGCGGATTCGAGGGGAATCCCTGGAGGGTTCTTGTCCGAAGCCGACTGGTCCTTGGCCGGACCGTTGATATTGGTTGCTATGGATAATTGTGCCATGCCTTCAACTAGTCGTAACTGACCGTCCCACGAGTCACCGATGCGGGTGCGCCACGCTATCAAGGTCCTTTGGGCATGTCATGGGCGGTGTGCTGAGCATGAGTCACTGGCACTGCCCGGGACGTACGAACGCAGTAAGGACTGGGATCCGTAGCCAGTGGTGTTTCCACCCTTTGTAGTGTCGCTGGCAATGGCTCAGGCTTACGACCAGGTAAGTGGACGTTGTGCTCCACTGGCATGATGAGGTGGAGACTCGACGGTAGCTGGTGGCCGATACTATTTCCAGAAATAGAAGGTGAACGGAGGGGCGGTGGCACTGCCGTAAACACTTTGTTACTACTACCATCAAAGTTTTGATGTATTGAAGAGGTTCGATTGGTGGCCAAGCAGGCACGGAACTACACACTGGTCATCGAGGCTGTCCCGGAACTGAATTATTCACGTTGCCAAGCTCGTAATTCGCTCCACTTATAAGCCGAATGTTCCCATTCGCGCACGCCAGGCAGGCTCCTCGTCGACCTCCCCGACCCCTTCCTCCCTTTTCGTTATTTCTTCGTCCGGGCTGGGACCCGTGGTTTGTTGTTTATTTTTTTTTTCGTATTGTACACACTCTTTACAGTAAATCCTCCTCACGATGATCTCCAACTCGTTAATTACCCCCACCGAGGCACTTCTGGAAGTTGCCAAGCAGCACCCGTTCCTGGCTGCTGTTAGAACCGGAGGGGATGAATGGTCGTACGCCGCCCTGTGGGCGCGTGTCAGGCAGATCGCAAACAAAGTTCATGACCTCGACGACACCAGGCATCCGATCGGCCTTTACACAGGGTGAGTACCCTCATTTCTTGTTAAAATCGGTCGTAGTAATTTTGCTGCCTAGCCTTGAAATTGATTATGTTGCTGCCGCTCATGCTATCTGGTTCTCTGGACGCACAGTCGTTTTCCTTTCCTCAAAGTGGACACCCGGCGTCCTCCAGACTGTTCTCGAGCGTGCAAATGTACGCCTCGTTCTCTTTGGCGCCTCAAAGCCACCAGCTGTACCGGGTGTTCGTACCGTTTCTACTTTCAAACTCGCCGACGGCCCGAAGCCCTCGAGACACATCGTCCCTCCTTCGCCCGAAGAGGTGGTTGAATCGATCCCCTTGATCTGCTCCATCACTCCTACTAGTGGCAGCACAGGTATCCCAAAGAGTATCGTGTACCCCATGCGCAGAAGCCTTGCTGTGCTCTCCGAAGAGTCTTCTGCACATTTCCGGCCCATGGATGGCCAATGGCTGCGTGGCGGAGCGGTGAGCGATTATTTGACCTTATTTCCTGTCGAGACTGAGCCAGTAAACCAGACCTTTTTGCGCCCTCTTTTCGAGATTCGCCGTTTCATGTTCAACCAAACAACGTTGTATTTGGATGCGTCTCCCTCGGTTGTTGACCAATGCATCACTTTGTACGAAGAGCTCGCGTCCACTGGCAGCTCTCAGATGCTTCGAGTGCACTTCACACCTAGTGTCTTCCGTGCATTCGCCGACTATGCGCAATTGCGTGCTGGCGGCTCCAGGCTCCCCCGTGGCTTCAACCGAGTCTATTGGATGGTGATCGGCGGCGAATCACTTGATGTTTCTGACGTCGAATTGTCTACCGTCATTTTCCCAAGTGCAACGATCGCTTGCAACTACGCGGTTGGTTTTTTTTTATTCGGGTTGTTTTCGTTTGCTCAAGTATATGCTTTGCAGTGTTCTGAAGTTGGTTTTGCGGGCATTTCGCAGATGTTGATCCGCCCCACAGACTCCATCCCATCCGCTATCTCATTTGGGCCTACTGAAGGTTGCGCGGACCTAATCCTTCTCGACGAGTCTCTGTCTGTGATTCACCCGGGCGATGAAGGTGCAACCGGGACCATTGGTTTCATCACGAATCAGAGCGCAACCCGCTATCTTGACAACGAAGAAGCGTCACGGCACATGTTCCGTCCTTGGGCTGGTGATGACATACTCCTTTACACCGACGACGTTGGTTGCATGCAAGTTGATGGTACCATTACGATCCGCGGTCGTAGCTCGCGCACGGTCAAGTTCAATGGTCTGTTCGTAGACCTCGATTTCGTCGAGCGTGCATTGGCCCCGGCCTTTGCAGACAAGGCTCTCAAGATCACCGGTTTTAAGCTCCTGAAGTCAAATGCAACCCAGGGGATCATTCTGGTCGTTGGCACCCACACCGCTGACGCCATGTTCGTCCTGAAACATGCCCGCGACAACTTGCGCACTTCACACGGCGATGAACTCACTTCAGTCATCAGCGCTGTTCGTTGCATCCCGGAGATCCCCTTTAACTCATCCTACAAGATCGATCTCGTCGAACTTCAGAAGATCGTGGATTCCACGGAGAAACTTCCTCCTGGCCGTTTTGCCTACGCTCCTGTAACTTCGGTTCTGTCCAGAGCCGATGTCCTTGCTGAAAAGATCGCTGCAGAGGTCACGAAGCTGTCCAAGTCTCGCGATGCCATCCCGACGGACTTGCCTCTCGTTTACTCCGGTCTTACCTCGATCACCATGGTTCGCCTGCACTTCTGGTTGCAGTCCGAATACGAGTACTCGGAGCAGATGCAGCATCTCTTGAAGGAGGATGTTACCGCGCAAGCGCTCGCGTTGGAGATTCTCGGCGATGAGGCAGAGATGACTGAGGACGCCCAAGCTGGCACCACCACTTCCAGTCCCATGAGCCAAGCTACCATAGTTGATGAAGAGGGAGTTGAACTACTCGACCTTGCGAAAGATCCAGACTACCCAGTCAAGGTACCTGTCAAAACCACAGATTATCTGGACGTGAAGGAGAATGAGCTCTGTCCACCTCGCCCGTTCGCTGAACGTCCCACAAGTACGCTGATCGTCATGCAACCACCGCCCGAACTCCCTGCTCCCGAAGTCATCAACAACGTCGTCACCCATCCCACTCTACGCATCGGCCCCTTCGGATTTTTGTTTGTATCATGGATGACGCCATTGCTCTACTTGGGATTCAAGAGGCCGTTGTTGGAATCGGTAGTTATATTCATTTCTGGTTGAATTGTACATCACATTAATATGTAATCCATTCTTTTTCTCTTGTAGGACCTACTCCCCCTGAGACGGAACGACGAGGCGACTATAGTGGAACATTGGGTGGATCCTTTTTGGACTCAATTGCGAGCAAGATTTTTCGACAGGAGGCGTTCAAAGCCCAAATTGTTTGGAACTATCTTCAATGCTGCAATTGGATTGTGGTGATTATCTTCTCTTCTCTGCGAAGCGAGTCACTGTTTGACAACAATGATAGGTTCATTTCTGGCATTCTCTGGCTCTTGTCCGTCTGCGCAGCCATCCTTGCTCCATTAATGCTACAGCAAATCATTGTCGCCACAAGTGCTCCTCCTCCGCCAATTGGCAACGCTACGGCACTTGCAGAATACACCTCGAACATTGAAGCGGACACTGGTGGCTTCCCTCTCATTATCTACAACACTTACGCTTTGGGCGGTATACTGATGGGACTCAAGCTCGTATTCACGTTCTGCGGACGCTCTTCTGATCAACTCGTAAAGCGCATGGCCTTGAACGTCAAGACTACCCTCGTTTCCGCCGTTTACAAGAAGTCTCTTCGTCTCTCCGCGGAGAACAACCAGAAATATGGCAAGGGTTATATCATGAATCTTGTCAATGTCGACTGCGAATCTGTCTCCAAGGCATGGGAGGTTATCCACCAGATCTGGAGTATTCCCCTTCAGTTGGCCGCCGTTACAGTCTTCCTGGCTCGTCTGCTCGGTTTCTCTGCATGGGCCAGCATTGGTGTTCTCGGATTTTGCCTCTTCCTCCTTATTATGGTCGTTCCCGTGTTCATGCGCAAGGCCGCTCCTGGATTCATGATGCTTGGTGATCGCCGCCTCAAGACCATCCGCGAAGTCTTGAACGGTGAAGTTACTTTGAAATTTTCATTACCGCTACGTTTCTGATTATCTTGTCCTGTAGGTATCCGAGTTGTCAAGATCAATGGTCGTGAGAAGCACTTTTTGGAGAAGCTAGAGCGTATCCGTTCAGAGCAGCTCCGCTGGTTGCGCAAATTCAACACTGGAGTTGCAACATTCGTCATCGTCGGGCAGGTAGGCCTACGCGCTCAGCCATATAATCGAAGCATTGAAGTTAACTTCCCCAGGTCGCCAACACTCTTATGCCCCTTGCCGCTTTCTCCCTCTTTGGCTGGAAGAACATGGGTACATTGAACCCTTCAAGAGTTTTTCCTGCCCTTTCTTTCTTCGGTATGCTGGTGGACCCCCTTATCTCACTTCCGCAGCTCTTGAGGTATGTCGCAGGTTATCCCCAGTGAGCTGATCTCACCTATTACCTCGATAGTGCGATGGTCATCGCATCCACGTCCTGGGGTCGTATTTACGCCTTCTTGCTTGCTGAGGAGAAAACAGGGATTAACGATTCTTCTCCGGACGGTTTCATGAACATTGGTCATGCTATCACGGTCGTCGATGGGAACTTCTCTTGGACTGCTCTCGAGAAGGATGCGTCTGCGCCTGCTAAAAAGAACAAGAAGCAGATCTCGAGTATCGACACGGACGAAGTTCCCGGCCCGCGTCCTTTCCTTCATGATATGAACCTAACAATCCGTAGGGGTTCCCTCACAGCTATTGTTGGCAATGTCGGGTCTGGAAAGAGCTCTCTCTTGTCCGCCATCATTGGCGAGATGGTGCGCGTCTCTGGCCAAGTTTACTGCGACGGATCTATCGCGTACTGCGCCCAACAACCCTGGGTTCAGACCTCCACCATTCAGGACAACATCTTGTTCGGTCGTCCAATCGACATGCGTCAGCTCCAGAAGGCTATCCAGATTACATGCTTCGACTCGGACCTCGAGACTTTCCCCCACGGCATGGCCACACAAATGAGTGAGAAAGGAAGCAACCTCAGTGGTGGACAGAAAGCCCGCCTCGCTCTTTCCCGCGCAGTCTATTCCGACGCTGACATCTACCTCTTCGATGACGTCCTCGCTGCCTTGGATCCTCGCGTTGGCCGCACCGTCTTCAACAACTGCATTAGGCATGGATTGCAGGACAAAACGCGCGTTCTCGTCACTCATCAGCTCCAGTACCTCAACCAGGTCGACCATATCATTGTTATCTCCGATGGCACCATTATTGAGCAAGGCTCCTTCGACGAGCTCCTGGCCCGGAATGGCGAGCTCACTCGTCTGCTCAGCGACGTCCGGACGGCTTCAGAGGACTCCGATGATAAAGCGAAGAAGGAAGACAAACGCAAGAGTACTGCCGCTCCGAAGCCCGCAGCCAAGCAGGAACCAACCACTGACAAGGTCATCGCCGAAGAAGAGCGTAACACGGGCGCCGTTGGTGCAGCAACCTGGTGGGCGTACCTCAAGGCCACTGGCGGTGTTTTGATGGTTATCATGCTCCTGCTCGAAGTCGTACTCTTGCAAGGCAGTGTCGTTGTCCTGAACCAATGGCTCACCTGGTGGACGGAAGACACCTGGCACGAAAACGCTGTGGGTTGGATTGCCATCTACAACGGCATTGGTGGTGGCTCCGTTCTCGCCATTAGTAAGTATAACCCGATCTCTTCCCAAATTTTCGAAGCTCACGTGCATAGTCATTCTCAATGTCACTATCCTCTTGAGCACCATCCGCGCCAGCCGTAAATTCCACTCGCTAGCTCTTCAAGGTGTCATCCACGCTCCCATCTGGTGGTTCGAGAGTCAACCCATTGGCCGCATCATGAACCGGTTCTCCAAGGATATCGAAGCAATTGACCAGCGTCTCATGCCCCAGCTCTTCCAGTTGGTTGCAGGTGTCGGGAGCCTGATTTCCACCATCGCTATCTTGGGCTACAGCACTCCAATTATGCTGGGTAAGTCCATCGTTTACATCCGCTTCCTCGATTCCCGCTCATGAGTTGGCTAGCCTTTGTCGGGCCAATGGTCATCATCTATTGGCTTGTACTCTGGTTCTACCGCAAGTCCCTCCGTGAGCTTAAGCGTCTCGAGTCTACTGGACGCGGTCCACTCCAGTCCCGCATCAGCGAAACCCTCGATGGCATCCCGACAATTATGGCGTACGGACGCGAGGCCGATTTTGAGAATGCAGTCGGTAGTCTCCTAGATGCAAGCAACAAACCTACGTTCTTGAGGATGCATGCCGGTATGTCACTTCCTCTGGCGGTATTTATTTGGCGGGTCTTCATGTCTCTCTAGAAATCTGGGTCACGCTCCGCATGGAAATCATGTCTTCGCTGATTGTCTTCTCTCTTGCCATGCTTGCACACACGAAGCTAGTTGGCAACAACGTCCAATTCGTTCTCGCCTTGACCTATGCATCGACCCTCACGTACATCATGAACCTGCTCCTCAAGAGTGCTGCCAATGTCGAAGCGGAGGTTTGTTCAAGTATATCTTTTTTTGGTTTGAACTCATTCCATCATGTCTAGATGAACTCTGTTGAACGGCTCATGAACTACACGACCGACCTCCCGAAGGAAGATCCTGCTGAACTTCCCACCGATCCTGCTGTGGGTAGCTGGCCCTCTCGTGGCGAGATTGTTCTGCGCGACATCGATGCTGCATACCACTCTCGGCCTGACAAGCTTGTCCTGCGAAACGTCACCCTCACTTTCAAACCGGGAGAGACTGTCTTTATCGTCGGGCGCACTGGTTCTGGAAAGTCTACGCTCCTGTCCTTGTTGCTCCGCATGATCGACTCCAGCAATGGCACGGTCAAGATTGATGGCAGGGGTAAGGACGTTTTATTACTAGTTTCGGGATCTCTAAACATGCCTCGCTAGATATCAAATCTCTGGGTGTATCGACCTTGCGCCGCGGTATTCAGGTGATCCCTCAAGGTGAGCAGCGGGTCCTTGCTCACCAGCGGGCAACTTCTGAACCTGCCTTTGCAGATCCCTTTATTTTCTCGGGCACCATTCGCTCTTCTCTTGACTTTGACAGCAAGCGCTCAGACGATGCGCTCTGGCACGCCCTTGATCTTGTCGGTCTCAAGAAGTTTATCTCTTCCCAAGAGTCCAAGCTCGACACTGTCGTTGACGATAACGGTTCCAATTATTCTGTCGGTCAACGCCAGCTCCTGTGTCTCGCAGCTGCCATCCTCCGCAACCCCAGAATCCTGTTACTGGATGAGGCGACCGCTTCGATCGATGCTGGTGCCGACGTGTTCATCCAACAGGCGATGCGCCGGAGCTGCCCTCATGCTACCATTCTTAGCGTCATGCACCGACTGAACGACAAAATCTTGAAGGAGTGCGACAAGGTGTTGGTGATGGAACAAGGTGTCCCGATCGAGTTTGCCCCGCCCAACGTGCTTCTGGCGAGACCCAACTCCATGTTCTCAAAGTTGATGTCTGCTGCGAGAAATCATCATTAGGTGTCGTGATGCTGTGGACAATTTCTTTCTACGAATCGGACAGTACATTGATCAAATCTATTATATTACGCTACATCGTTATCATTTGGATACTTTATTGCAAGGGTTAGTTGGTGAACTAATTTGGTGATGTTCTACTTCTCAAGCTGATGAGATGCGCGAAGTTGTGGGAGTCACTGTCGGCGGAAGCTTCAAGTTGGCCGCTGTATAAAAATATATCCGAGTGCGACTCGTATACCGCACGGCACTACTATCATGATGGGCCACTTGATCGCGGCTAGATCCATGCTTGAGCCTATGGATACCATCATTGCCAAGGGTCGCCAACTTGAACTCGGGCTGTGGACGGTACAAGACAGTCGCCGGCGAAGCAGTGCCAGCCTAAGTGTCACCGCGGCGCGACCGGAATCCGGGAATCGTGTAAGTGGTTCCTCGAACTCGACGTATATGCAACAGTTGTAAGGTGTATTCGACGCTGGCAACGTAGAGGTCACTGGCAGTTGAGTAACAATTTATATACTTCAAACTACGTAATGACACGGCAATTACAAGTGGTGCCGAGTTCCGACCTTCACCACGACGTTCGAGGATGAGACCTTCTGCTGTACGCCTACTCAACATCCTCGTGCCAGTAAAGCGGTATTTCCATATCTCTTGAGTGCTCTGATTCAAGCTTATTTCACCCCATTTCCGCCCAAAGCGCAGTTGACTATGCCGTCAAGATCCGCGTCAACCCAGAGCAGACCGGCATCGACCTCAACGTCAAACACTCGATGGTACGTCTCTCCCCAACGCCATCTCGTTCCATTTATCCTCCATTTCCGTCCAGAACCCGTTTGACGAGATCGGTGTGTCCCCATTGGCTCTTTCCCACCAATACCGTGTCTGACGGACACACGTCCTGCGTACAGCGGTGGAAGAGGCCGTCCGGATACGCGAACGCCTCAAAGACGCCGTCAAGTCCATCAAAGTCGTCACCATCGGGCCCCCCAAGTCTTCCGAGACGCTCCGAACCGCGCTCGCCATGGGCGCCGACGCGGCC
>QFES01002331.1:0-17391 GCA_003316375.1 Tylopilus plumbeoviolaceoides
ACGAGTCGGGCGGCAATGTGGAAGCGCAAGTCGGAGTCGGCTTTGGAGAAGGCAAGTGAGGAAGAAGGCGGTGATGACGAAGAAGCGGAAGGACGTGAGGTGGAGGAAGAACTCCGAAATCGGAATGACGATGAGGACGATAGCAATGCAGACCACGATTTGATGGAGGTGGATGACGAGGCGACAGGTCAAGACGGGGACGGCGACCTCGATGAGGAAGTGATGAGATCCAAGGATACGTTGCTCCAGGACACACAGTTCGCGCAGGAGCTGGAACGAAAGTTGGGCAGAGGACGGTATCGCAGGGCCATCGCGAAGCTGTTCGCGTGACCACACCCACTAGCATCCCATTAAGTACCTAACCTTCTAGAATCCTAATACACGATAACCAACCACCGGTATATTATGCAAGAAACGGAGACCAAGACTAGAAATGGGCGGGGAAGAGAACACTAGATGATGCTACCCGAAATGCTGGAACGGGACCTGACACCCTCCTTATCGCGCCATCTGCTCTCGAAATAGATGAAGGTGACGACGATGTCGTCGAGGATGTGGTATCCTTCTGGGGGTATGAACAAGGCGGCCGTGTGTTTACGCCGGAGACAAAAACCAGAGTGAGATTGAACAAAGGTGGCGACGTAGGACGACGAGGAAGTGCGATTGTGACCGGGTCGCACAGGGACGAGCTAGCGTCGCATCAGCGCCGAGAAGCGAGTAGGGGATAAACGCCGCACCTGCGGCCGTGCATCGTGTATCTGCCATTCATACATGCACCCATCTGTAGCCGTGAACCGCTCCGAGCTAGCCGCGATCAGGCGCGAGTACGTCAAAGCGACACGAAACGTACGACGTAAAGATGCCCGACTTGGCCATGTAGACGTCGCGCGTGCCAACGACGAGCTGGGCGGGGTCGAGCGGATGCAGGGGCCACTCGATGATACCGACCTGCAAGCGATCGCCGTCGCCGGGGTCCGTGCGCGTGATCAAGGTCGTGGCGCGCGCGCCGTTACGTGGGCGGGCGTAGTGCGTCGTGTCGGAGGTGTAGACGGATTGGCCGGCGGTGGCTGCGGCCGCGGGCGTCGCGTGATTGTTGTGGAGGGCGTCGTCGAGGAGGACGAAGTCGGTGCGACGGGGGTCTTTTTTGGTAAGGACGAGTCTGGAGGTCATCGTGAAGAAGAGAACATTTCATGACACGCGTGGCGGCATCCTTGGCCGTCAAGAAGGTACCAAGGGGTGGATTACGTCAGCGATGGTTCTACGTACGCATTCGGTCATATGAGCTTCAGTTAGGCACGGATCCATGACTTGTACAGTTCCGTCTCTACAGGTCGGACTGACATCTAGCATTCCGAAGTACGAAAAACAAAAGAAGCCAAGTCGACGCCTGAACTGTGTTTCAAACATCGAGCTCTGGTGCAGAACACCATGCTGAACACATCCGAGCACAACAGTGTCGCACTGTCCTTCGACGGACAGGTAGTGAGAGGTGATCGAGTGGACCGACATGTCGTAAAGTTCCTCTGGCGGCGAACGCCGAGGGGGGGCGAGCCTTGAAGCTTGATGCGTCTGTCCTGCACGCCGCGTGGGACTGCTGTCAAGTTGGGACAACCTGTCACGTTCCCTGCGCTTTTCCTCAAGATCGCTTTCTTCGGGGGTTGTACCCAGTATCTACTCTTGAAAGGCTGGATCGAGCAAAAGAAGAAGAAATAATAGTACAGACTCATGATGGGCCAACGCAAACTCACGATGACGGGAGCCTGCTGTGGAGAAACAACTTTGAGCACAAAAACGAGGGGGGCACACAGCCGAACGGAATCCCTCTCCTCCGGCGACGTCCCACCGACGACACCCCGGTTCTTCACCGATTCTGAGCGCTGCTTTACGTGCTTGGACGCGTCCATGCAATACATATCCGCAAGTACGTCCGCCCAGATCTTGCCCGGATCACTTGTGGGCGTGGAACAAGCCCCGGATCTGTCCGTGCTGTTGCGCTGATCCACGTTCTGGGTTGTCCCACCACTGTTCAACCACACCAGCCTTACGGGCAGCTGACAATTCATACCGCCGAGCGCAAATGCCAAAATAAATAAAATTTCGCGGGTGTATAGGACACACTAGCATTATGCGCGCAAGGAGCCAGACTCGGATCGGAGAAAGTGGGTGGTAAGATTGGGAGCTTTCAAGGAGACATCAGGTTCGTTTGCGGTCGTGCTTGTGAACAAGGGAAATGTGATTTCAGAGGAACTGTAAGTAGATATAGAAAAAAATTGTATGACTTAGAGATCGGGAGAGGCGACGAGTCAGAGTTGTGAGACTCGTGAATCGTGAGTCGAGGAATTCGAAAGTGAAGAGAGATGACTCGAGCGAAAGCCGGGCCGATGATTACGTCAGCAATGGAGTGGGCTGCGCCGCGCGACTGTTCGACTCGGAGTCTACTAAGCTGAGTCACTCCGACCACTGGGTCATCACCATTCGAGCAGATTGAAGGAATGCAGGAGCAACAAAGCCAAAGTACAGCGCAGCAAGATCCTTCATGCAAGACTCGGAAGTCAAGACGGCCAGTGGTTTTGGTGATTCGATATTCTTACTACGCGGCATTTGCCTCTCCCTAGAAGTTGGTTCAATTTCCGGTGGTATTCAAGTTGATGATCGGAGGGACACGAATCAATCTCCATTCCAAAGCCCCAGTTTCAAAGGTAATTTATCTGATTGTGTTTGTGACAAATAGGGTATCTTCACCTACACCCTATTGAGTGGATTCCAAACCTACATATTACCTTGACGGTGATACCCTTCAACGTAACGTATTCATGTTCAATGGCTCACTCCCCGAAGTAGGTCTTACTGAAAACACAGCGTATATATAGCCATAGGGCAAGAAACAAAAACAGGATTGGCCTTGACTGAAGCGACAGCTCGTGCCCAGAGTCCTATATCAAGCTGTTCGTGCCCCACACAGAATCGACACTTCCGGACAACTATCCCATCTGGCCCCATGATAAACTGACTGCCAGTTGCCGATGCTACCCTGAGTTAATGTAAGTACTAGTAAGTTGAATTCATGTCTGCTGTCGTTCACATCCAGCGTAGAGTGTTCCTTAGATCAGCCTGAATCTCTGCAGACACGCAATCAGACCGTATCACCAATCCTGTATTGCAGTGCCACAGGCCCGGGTTACAACATGTCGACACAGCGTGCAAAACAGAAAGAGCTACTAGCACGTAACCCACTTTCCGCTTCAACTCTAAGATAAGTCCCTCGCACTTTTTTTTCTTCTGAAATCGCTGGTTTGATCAATAGACTATCAACTCGACTTGATTTCGCCGGGGTATTTTCTCACTTTCTGTTCTATAGTTGCGGTGCTATACTAGCCACAGTTGTTTTCCAGGATCGTATCTCGCTGTCGCACATAACCACAAATATGTTTTCTACGAGCCAAACATCTCGACGCCGGAGTTGGCTGACCTTCGCAAGTATAATTAACACGCGATCAGATGCGTGACGAGTGGGCAGATTTACCTTTTACCCTTTCCTCATAAGCCACACTCGGAAGCTGGTTGAAGAACCGCGGTGATCGCTACTCCATCGATCGACGGATCATTACTCTCCGTGAAGAAAGCCATGGTCTCTTTCGATACAGTAAACCCCCCATGATCACTGCCAGTGTTGATAGCTGTGAAAAGCTCGATTCTCTTCCTTCCGTTGGGTCCCACATACGTGAGCAACCAACAAGTACCACAGCTGCTTGAGTCCCAGGACTGTATTTGGGGTGCCCCACCGATGGCAGGGAAGGTAGAGAGGTCACCGAAAGTGTTATAACCGCGGGTGATCAAGCCATTATCACCATTCGAACAGGCAACGCTGTCAAGGGATGCGCTCCTCTGATCATAGAGGTCGTCATACCACAGAGTGTATGACTCAACCGATCGAAGCAATGCGGGAGCAGCAAAGCCAAGTACAGCACAGATGGCGAGAATCTTCATGGTGTGGGTGAAAGAGGAGAGTCAACACGGTCAGTGCTTTGTGTGACCGCGTTATTGGATCATCTTTCTTAAATCCCTTTCTGTCTCTCCCAGTTGGTCAAATTTCCGGCTGCCCCCGATAGAAGCTTCGGAGAGAGTCGCTCAGCTAATACTCATTTACTACCGTCACCAGGTAGCCGCGCCAAGGCGGCGAAATCAATTTCTGGCCATCGTCGCAAATTGAACTGCTCCCTAAGCCATTGAAGGTATTATCTTCATCGCAAACATTTCGGCTCGGGGCTTCATGTTCTCGCTGTCCCTTTGAACTCGCGACGCCCGTCCCCGCCCGTCCCTGCAACGTTCGCGACGAACTCCCCACAACAGTATGATGTTGTAACTGGCCGCGCCAAGGCGACGAAACCGATTTCCGGCCCTCGTCGCAAATTAAACTGCTCCCTAAGTCATTAAAGGTGATTTATCTGGTAGGTATCTTCATCTGTACCTGGTTGAGCGGATCGCAAACCTTTCAGCTCGAAGCTTCATGTTCTCGCAGTCCCTTTGAACTCGCGACGCCCGTCCTCGCCCGTTCTCCTGCAACGGTGTTTGTGAGTTGTTTCATGTGTCATTCCTGGGATCGGTGGTCTCAAGAAGCTCTCGCAGATAAACGCCCCGTGCAAGATCCTCCGGTGCTCGAGCACGTAGTGAGAAAATTAGCGGAAAGTGTGAAGTTTCAAATGTCATCGTCGAATGGAAGCTGAGAAGAACCGGGCCCATTCCAGCCCTCCGACATTATCCACGGTTTCCACATTATAGCAAAGCTGCCTTTGTTTCACGCGATTGGCCACGCGGCTCCCACATTTCCAGTTCGGAGGCAGGAAAACGAGGCAGTAGAATATGCAGCTTGCAAGTCATCGCTTCCACAGAACCACGTTCCGGTGGTTGGACGCTTGAAAGCTTTAACCTCGTAGGTACAAGCGGTCCACTGAGTGGGACAAGTCCCAAACGATTATTGCAAGGCAGCAATCGCCCGAAATCAATCACCTAAAATTTCCATGGTGTCGAATGCTTCTTTCCGGGTCTCCCATGCTGTTATCGGACGGGATCGTGAAGCGCGACCTTGAAGTGGTTCGAGAAGCACCAGCAGATTATACGTTGTCCGTCAGCACGATCAGAAGTCTACCGTCTACCTCTGTGAACCAGTGACTTCTGCACCATGACACTCATCGCCTTTACTGTTGTATTTTCCCTCACCACTCCGTCTTTTGCTCAACAGACACACTCCGTCTTCTCCGACGTCCTTTATGATCAGGGGGATACTCCTCTCACCAGTATAACCTAGCTAGCCGCGGATACAGCACCTTTAAATACTCCCTAGCTATCCCTGTATCGGAGGGGCACCCCAAATAGAAGGATGGGACTCGCCCAGCTGCGGGACCCATTGGCTGTTCCAATACACTGGCTGTTCCAATACACTGACTCGACCGGGAAAGTCAACACTTTCGACTACACTGCCTTTAACGTGGGTGCAGCCAACCTGGTAGGGTTCACTATCTCCGTAAAGCGACTGGACTTCCTTACGGGCGGTAACGCCCAGTTGCTCGATGGGGTCTCAGTGACTGTGTCCTCTCAAGTAGAGCGTTTCTGTTTCCCGTCGGAAAGTAAATAAGAGGTGAGCGAATCTGGATGAGGGTTAATGGTAATGGCAAAGATTGAGCAAATTTCTGTGTCCGCGTCGGAATTTATGTCAGTTCGATTGATCCAAGGGCAGCGTTTGATTTAGGTTAACGGGCCGCTTCTGTGCCTTCTAAATACAAATGCCTGGGATTGGAGTCTGTATACATACCCTTGGAGGAATCATGATTTTGTTCAAAAGGTGTGCCATTGCCAGTGCACGGTATATGCCAAACGAACAAGAACGCAGTGCAGCGTCAAAACAGAGATTTGCAGAGACATCAAGTTCACACACCGCCGCGAACCAGGTCAGTGGTGTCCATCACAGTGGGTTTACCACGATGTCCGTTGGCGAACAGATGTATACATTCCCGCCGTTCCCTGACCCGCCAGAAGGCGTGGCGATCATGCCGTTCAGCATGTTCATCCCGTCGGGGTACCGGTGCACGTCGTCGATCGAGGTCGACGCTTGGGCAGGGATACCGACGGTCAAAATACTCAACGAGGAAGAAGCCACTCAGAGACGCAAGGCGAAGCGGAGACGACGAAACGCGGGGCACGCCACCGACGCACAGGGGAGGTTGATCCCTTGGTGGGAGGAATGGGAGGCAGGCGAAGCGTCGCGCACGACGAGCGAGACATTGGACAGGTATGGCGCATCGTACCTCACAATGACCAGGCACTTTGACGTGTTGTATAGCCAGATGAGCTTCGAGGATCGCGTGTGCGTGGCAGCAGACGATTTCAGGGTTGGTCGAACTTGGCCAGAGATCGCACACGGCGTGAGGAACATGTGGGATCAGGTATGTAGGCACAGATCATAGCCCCGTAGCTGCCTATCGACGTCATCTACAGTTCCGTCTCTATATCGGATTGATATCCAGCATTCCGGTGTACAAAAAAATAAAAGTCAGCCGAAGAGGCCAAGTCGATGGCCCAAACAACGGCGAAGATGCATGTGAGGAGGAAGAAGACGTGCCAATAGCCAAACAAACCAAGGTGGCTATCGTCCAGGATTACCTTGAGCAGAGCCCCCTGCCTGGAAAACAGCTCGAACCGAGCCCAGACAAGTCCACTGTAGAAGCACAAAGACTCCGTGTCTTTTTGGCTGATATGGAAAAGTCTGTCAAGGTGTTTTTGTCGTCGTACATGCGTGACACTGGCCTCATTTGGTTAGCGTAATTCTCTATGCTGGCCGCCATCGCATCTAACCTGACGTCTAGGGCGGAGAGAAACTTGTTCATCGCACCCACCATACTACATTTCTTTCTACGCTTCGTGCTTCGAAACGGGGTGTTTGCCGATTCCAGAGAACACCATGAAAACCTCGAGAGAGCCCTTGCCATCGCTGCGCTCGCGAAAAAAGAACTACCACTTACCGCTAAACTCGGACAAATACTCCCTGGACACTTCAGCGTCGCTTGCAGGGAATCCTGGGGTACCAAAGGCAGTATGAGCATCCACATCTCTGTTACACTTGAACCTGCAGATACCGGTGATGCTTCGACCAGTTCTCACAACAATTCCGGTTCCGAGTTTGAAACGGAGCTCAAGGACCAGGACATCGAAGTAGTGCCATCAGGCATCGTTTTGGATTCAATCACTGCGAGACAGGCCATGGAGGACAACCTGGACACGGACCAAGCTATACCTGTGACGACAATACCTGTCGCTGGCGACCCGTGGACGGCGGCTATACAAGCGGAGGAATATACAACCGAATCGTGGACCGACGTGTCCATTCCTTGGTTGATGCAGCTACTTGGCCCGACTACATTTCCAATAATAATGACGACGGGTATCGTAGAACATTCGACGCGACGAATTCGGGATGTGCTTGGGCCAGAGGTGAACCTGGATAGGAACGAGACTCGGAAGGTTTCCGCTGTGGAAGAGGCGTTGGGGGAGAGGTTTTTTAGGGTTGTGCTCACTCCGTGGGTGGGGAGCGTATCTGAAGAGACGGCTGATTTTCCAAGACCGATGGTCGTGCCTGGGTCGAGGGGTGCTGTCGTTCCGCAGGGGCAGGACGTCGGCGGGGAGGACATGTGGAATCCGTACCGCGACGACGCAACGATCTTGGTAGATGAGGTGGTGGCGAAACAGCTAGCAGCTGGGATGGGTCTTTGTGGGACGTGGGTACAGATGGTGCCAGAAGAAGAAGAAAGATTGCATCCGAGAGGGTATTATTGGTACGTCGAAAGTTTGGTGGCGACTGTTCCGAGCTACTATACGGAGGGGGAGACGGTCGTGGAGCTGGCGGCTGAGGCTGAGGACGAGGACGTAGTTTAGGGTTATACCAATGACCTCATTATAACCTTAACCATGATTCGGGGTTCGAAATCTTTTTGACCACTCTTTTCCCATGGTCGAACGCGACGAGGACGCGCTGTTCGCCAAAGACGGTGTCCCAGTCAAGTTTTGTTTTCATAGAAGCGTCACGCAGGGACGAGGCCAGATCACCAGAGACGTTGAGGTATCCCCCACATCGTGTTGTTGCCCGTTGTTGGACTCACCCGCACACGCAGCGACATGGTGGCAATATCGTCCAAGACGAACGACGCGCCAACGTCCTCCTTGTCGACGAACAAGAAGACATAGCCTTGCTCCGCCGCCGCTACTACTCCTCCACCGAACTCTACCGTCTTTCGATCTACGTCGAACCACGTGGGTTCGTTCAGACGTGTATTCGCTCTGGCCAGTACTGCCATGTTGGCCCCATCAAACAAGGCATGCCAGGTCGCGCGTCGGGCGGCGCGAGGGTGTGAGTGCGCCTCGCATGTGTTGTCGCCAGGGTTGTCTGACGTTTGTCGCGTTGTCCGCTCTAGACGCACAGCGTTCACAGAAGAAGACCGGGATCATCTCGCGTATTACATCGCGACGCGATTTCCGACGCGTGATGGACGCATGGGCAACAGTGCCTACAAGGACCTCGTGCGGTTGGTGCGTGCTTTGACGCGTCTCGAGTCGGGGGTAGGGTGCTCATCGCGCGCGTATAGGCAGAGACGGATGATCCGTCGTGGGCGTGGGCAAAACGGCACACGTTTCATTCGTGGCGGGAACATTACAAGATGAATGCGGTCAAGATGGACGCACGTATTGATTTTTATCTGGCGCGATTGAAAAACGTCGGACATCACCTGGGTCACGATCCACGTCGGCATGTGAGACAGGAAGAAGAAGAAGAAGAGGAGGAGGAGGAGGAGGAGGAGGAGGAACAGCGCCAGGACCTTGAAAGGTGGCAACCCTTTGACAAAGAAGAGGGTGAAGATGTACAAGCTGCTCAAGAATTGCAACGCATCAAACGCCACCGCGTGCATGCGCAACAACAGCGCGATATTCAAGAGACGCAGCCGAAGCGTGCGCGCGTTTTGGATGCGTCATTAGATGAAAGACGCGCACCACGCGTCATAACAGGTCGCAGTCCAAGTAGTCAAGCACACGAAGACAGTGAAACTGAAGAATCGCAAGAAGTTGAAGGTAGCGATCTGTTTGGTGATCGTGCATACGAGGAAGAACGGCGTCTTGAATTCAACGGCGCTCAAGAGTACGTATAACAACCGTAACAAGCTGGATAGGCTCATCGAAAACGGATATTTAGAGTCGAATTTCCAATGCCATACTCCCCAAGAGCCAACCCGGTCCCTGAACCGGATGGTCCACCTCTCTCGACCCAGGCAACACTGGTCGCTTCGCCTTACACTGCCAGAAAGGAGCCTGTTCCAACGCTAGCTCCTACACCAGCGAAAGCAGTTCCTCACGCTACCTCCAGACCGACGACTCCGTCGAATCCACAGCAAACGTCCATTGTTACTCAAGAACGCGTGGTCGTAGAACATATGCGTGTGCGTGGCGCCTTTGCGCAGCCGGGACCGTCTGTACCTAGGGAGACGCGAACACGGGGGGAGGCTCCTTATCGAGATACTCGAGCACGTTCACGTTCCGTTGGTCTTCAGCCACAGCCTGAGCCTGAGCTCGAGGCAGGACCCACGCGACCACGTCGAGACCTTGTGAGCAAGGGTAAAGCGAAAGCGGAGCCGCTGGTGCCGATCGAAGAAGACGTGCAGAGTGACGAGGCGCTGATGGAGGTGCAGCGTGCCGAGGAAGGTGTTGTGTCAGGGGCGGCGGTCATGAGTGGGCAGTCAACGCGGGAAGTTTTCGAGGACGAGATGGCTGTGCAAGGGTTGCTCGAGGTGGAGAGCGACGCTGCAGAGGACGAAGTTGGTATACCACACGAGGGAGAGGAGGACAAGGACGTCAGGGACATGGTCGTTGATGAGAACGAGGATGACGGTGGGGAAACGGATGCGGAGGAAGATGCGGAGGAAGATGAGGACGAGGACGAAGATGAAGATGAAGATATGGTGTTCAATTTGCCGCGGTATCAAGTGATGGAGGTGGAGAGCGCGCCGACGGATTCGGACGATGCGGAGACACATGGGACCTTGGTCCGCGCCGCTCGAGAGAGGTTTGCCAGCGAGGACGACGTCGAGTTCGGACCGGACCCAGAAGGGGCGCACGAGCAAGACGAAGATTCGAACGAGGACCCAGAAGAGGCGCACAAGCAAGACGAAGACTCGAACGAGGAGGCGGAAGAGGTGCATGAGCAAGATGAAGATTCGGACGAGGAGGCCGAAGATGCAGCACGGATCGAGCGCATGGCGCGCGGATCGCTGCATGCTCTGCCCGTACCGACGCCCCCTCAGCCCCGGATCACGCGGTCACAGTCACAGGCTCGCAAACAGCTGCAAGCGAGTCCTCGTCGGACGCGGTCTGGCACCCAAGCTGCGCGGCAGGGGGCTGTGGGGCGCGTGTTTCCGAGTCCGGGGACGAAGCGAGGGCGGCGGTGAATCGTGTTCAAGAGGGCACTGTGGCAAACGCCGTATGCCCTTCCGAAGGGGAGGGTATTGAATGGTGGATTATTGTACCTGGCCTGAAGATGCACATTCTTTTTTTTGTACGGTACCTGCTGGACTAAGTAGTGTGATGGACTAGTGCTTGAAAGTCTTCGGACAAGCCTGAGCGGCGTGAGCGAGCGGCGCTCTGAGTCCTTGTGATCGCGCCACCTTGTCGCTCGAGGCAGCGCTCGTCCACGCCCGACTGAGCGCAAGCGCCCTCGAGTTGCGGCCATCATGATGCCCCATAGCCCCAAGCCTCAGGTATGCACCCACCTTTTTTCCCTCCCTGATGCTCTCAGGTCGAGGCTGCCGCGCACCTGACACTGGTCACCGGTCATGTGCCCTCCCTTTGCCAAGGCTGCCTACCTGGCCATGCGCTCTCCCTCACCAAGGCTGCCGTGCATCCACCGCCCAGCCCTGCGCGCTCTCCCTCCTCCCTCCCTCTCAACAAGGTTGCCTGGTATCGGCGAGCCCCACAAGTAATGACACCACATTCCCTCTAACCTCCAAACACAACAAGGACGATGTCCACTGGGTTTTTCGGACAAGTACCGAAGTTCATTATGATCTTTGAGTCGATACTATGATCGGCATTCTCGCCCAACGGCAGCCTTATTGTCATCATTCAATGGTGAGTCTCACTATCCAATGTCGTGGTGTCACTCACATATTCACCGTTGAGTGCTCCTTTGAGCAGGACCTACAAGGCGCCAGGGTTTGGGTTCAATCTGTCGAAGCGCATTTCGAAAACTACGCTTCAGATAATCGGTATCTCGCCTCGTCCAGACTTCAAGTACTTCAAGTTGTTGTTTCATGTTACTCATACTTTTGGTGCTTCATGGGCTGCGACTCACTTAAAAATGTCACCTTGGCGAAACAAGTCGAATCTTATGAGCAAGCAGACCAATTATTCCCCGTCGTGCGGATCGCAGTTGCAGGAATGAAGCCGGAACGATGTTACGAGTTCCTTGTGCATTCAGATCGAGTCGCATGCGCGCAGTCCACAATACGCCGCCGGCGAAGGAACAGCATAATGTCTGCCTGGGACGCCATGAACACTACGAGCGCACGACTCCCGTGGCTCGTAACGTAATACTTGCCCATACAAGAGTTGGTGCGTGTGTTAACAATCCGAAAATCAGTGGTTGTTTGGAGTGGGATCAAGGTCACCTTTGTCGACAAGGCTTTAACTATCTAATCGAGTGTTGCGACGTGAGTCGTGTCACAAGTGTCGTGCGATGTGGCGTACGGCGTCTCCATTGACCTGGCATGCTCAACCGTCCCGCCATAGACGCACTGCGTTCAGAGCATCAAATTGTATGTCTGTGTGCGACAATGCTGGGTAGAATCCCTCCACGGACTGGTGGTGACGGGTAATCGAGTCAGCAGTCAGTCACTCCACTGACGGCAGCGATGAGGGATCATCGTGGACACGCTGAAGGGGGCTGTGTTCGGGTCCTTCATCATCTTGCCATAGGATTTCTGCCAGACTGGACGAGGACAACGTCAGTGCGTGAAGCGCCTCCCCAGAATCTCCTGTGACAAGTAATTATTTAATAGGTCTACTCATCATTAAAGCACCAAAGCACCAATATGAGTTCAGAGAGCTTTCTATCACAGCTAAACTACTTTCCAACACATGTTCGCTGGAAAGAAATGATCCATATTGAGGATCAAGTTGGCGTCGGTCCACCCAATAACATCGTGACGTGATGGTACGCATTTGTACAAAGAGGGGCGAGGAGAAGTTCCGTTGCATTCAGCATTAACTACATTTATCAAGGCGGGTTGGCTCCCACGCTGACGCAGTTAGTCTCATTAGTCAAAGGCTAGAGTGAGAGTGAGCTCATGGACGGTAAACCAATGCGTGGTGCAAACTCACGGTAGTGCCGTAGCAGCATGCCAGGTCACCAGCGCATTGCTTCGTACAAGGTGAGCAAGTGAGCTTGCCATCTGGGCTTACTAGTTCTCCACCAATTGCACCAAAGAGTGTCATGGGTGTCTACGAAAACATGGATCACCGAATACCTCCACAAAAAAGAGACGTGGTTTCTTACAAGAATATATTGGCTGCAACAATACTCTTCCCCGGTCCCGCAGGTGCTGCGACGATGGGCCTCGAACCCACCTGACACGGTGGCCGCAACTGCAACGAGGGCAATGATGGGAAGCAGCGTGACGAGGCGGGTAAACATGGTTGATAGTTTGGAAAGCAGGCCACTCGAAGGCGTTTACTGAGGAAAAAAAACCGGGTAAGGTAGTAGTTCTCGGATTCATATACATACTCTTAACAGTACCTCATATGGTAAAGAGGCGTTTGCACGACATAGCAACGCATCGCCTGTTGCTTTCAGGTACCGTGCATGACAAAGAACGAACAGGCCACCTCCGTCGGCTGGACGCGGGGTTTGTGGGGAGTGATAAGGATGTTACCCCATTGGTTGTATGATTGCAGCAGCTCTGGGTTTGGACACTCCCTGTACCGATCAGCCTGACCATAAAGTAACGTACCTTGGCGCCAATTTCCTGCGGATGATCATCAAGAAGCAGATTGGTCACACAATGATCAATGACATATTTCTCAACGTACCTGGCACGGGCACCAATTTCCGTGCTGCGATGCTGTGTCTCGCGCTGGTGCGTGCTTGATCTTAATAGCATCAGTTCACGCAGTATCCAATCCCGCTGTACTAATTACTACTTACTATGCACCCGGCCGAACAAATTCCATCTTGCCATAATTGGGGTCAGAGGCGATCGCCGAAGCCTGAGGCTAACTTCCTTTGTGTCCAACATCCGACCCCGAGTACACTGGCGCCCGCCGAGACGTTTGGATGGTGCGCTCGAAGCTAACCCACGCATTCATCTGGTGGCTGGTATACGAGGCTCCCTATCGACCCCGCACATCACATGGCAGCACGAGCAGCTCGCAAACCATGGGGTGTTCGTTCCAGGCATATACTACGCAGCAGCGCGAGCATAGAAATAGCAAAGAATGTTGCAGAGCGGTAAATTTGAGCAGGAAGGGCACGTCTGGCTAGTTGCACTTGTGAAGTGTTCAAGTCTAGAGCCTGAGCAATATCCGTTGAGTGAATGGAAGTAAAGGGCTACGGGGGGTTCAGCCACTGCGCCAGGACCTCTGGCACCGTGACCTGGATCGCGACTCATCGCGCACAACTGGCGAACGTCCCCAAGAGCCAATCCGGCGCACCCAGGCGACACTGGTCGCTTCGCCTCACTGCTCATTCCAACGCCGGGTGATACACCTGCGAAAGCGGCCGAACCCTGTGACCAAACCGACGGCCCCGTCGAGTTCACAGCAGACATCCGACATCACTCCAGAACGTGCAATCGAACAATGTATGCGTGTGTGGTGCCTGCGCACAGCCGGGACCGTCTGCAGACGAGCACGCATGGTGGCGTCGGGGTGGCAGAGGCACATTTTCGGAATACGCGGGTACGCTCACGCTCCGTTCTATCCTCAGCCACAGACACAACCTCGAGCCAAGCCGCGCTAGACCACGCGTGGACCTTGGGAACAAGGGCAAAGCGGAAGTGGAGACGCCGCGGCACTGGGGTCGATCGAACGTCGATGGATATTTGAAAATACGGCTTGGGATGAAGATGGGTATATGGTGTTTTACCAGGTGATGGATGTGTCGAGCGCGCCGACAGATTCGGATGCAGAGATGAACGGGTCATATTGCAGATCACCCGGGATCGGTCTACCAGCGTGGAGGATGCCGAGCCCGACAAGAGATGCAGAAGCAAGCCAAAGATGAGAACGAGGACGAGAAATGGATCGATCGCCTGGTGCGCAGATCGCTCCATGCCGTACCACGCCTCAGCCCCAGAACACGGTCGGTCACGGTCTCGGAATCGCAGTTGGACCAAACGTAGATCGCAAGTCAGTCCTCGTCGCACGCGATCTGAGGCGGGGAACCAGGCACACAGGGAATGGTGGGACATGTGTTGCTGAGTCCGTGGACGAAAAGCGAGGGTGGTAGCCGAACCCGTTCAGGAGAGATGTCATATGCCCCTCTCGTGACGAGTGCTCACCAGAAGCTGAGCGCTGAGCATCGACTTGCACGACCCATCAAAAGCCTCATAATGTTACTACAGTGCTGAGTCTTCCTGATATTGTGGCTAGAGATGAAAGCCGAGGCTTCGTGGACCTTAGGATCATGGTTAGCAACCATTAATAGATCAAGGGTTCAAGTTTGAAGGTTGAGACTCATCCACTGGCGAGCGCAGCAGGAAAGTTGGCCGATGAGACGAGGGCCAGTGAACCATGTCACGCACGGCGCCAGCCTCCACCTCTTCCATATCGACCTGCGTCAATCAAGATACGATACGTTCCTCCTCTCGAACAAACTACTATTCGCTTGAGCTCCACAACGACCAAATAAAGTCTCAACCAGCTTCTGTACTCAATCACGGTCTTATCACGTCATGTTTAGTGAAAGCTCAGCGCTCAGCGCTCCGAAGGCCCCATGCGGACCACACCGCCTTTGCTTCCAACCACTGTGTTGCAGCAAGTTTAGGTCGCTGGGATGGGTTTAAGAGGTAGCGTATCACTGTCATATGCACTGGCAGACCCTTGAAGGATGTACCTATCAGTCTCTAGGTTGCTCTCGCAGGCAAAAGTGTCATCCAACCGGTTCGAAGAAAGAAGGGAAAGAAGTTACATTGATGAGGCGATTGATCTAGACTGCCAAGCTCTGGCACTTTGCACACCGGGCCACAACAAGCGATCGGTTGCATTGAATTCCCTTGGAACCCATCTTTTCTCTCGATACAACCAGCTCGGTGGGATGGAGGATCTCGAAGAGGTCATTTTCCTCGACCGAGAAGCACTCGAGCTTCGCCAGACAGGACACACAGCTCGCTCCATATATTTGAACAACCTTGCTCTTCATCTCTCGACTCGGTACGACCAGCTCGGTGGGATGGAGGATCTCGAGGAGGCCATTGTCCTCAACCGCGAGGCACTCGAGCTTCGCCCGACAGGACACCCAACTCGCTTCACCTCTTTGTCCAACCTTGCCCTTCACCTCTCGACTTGGTATAACCAGCTCGGTGCCAGTGGCAGGGAGGAGGCCATTGTCCTCGAGCGAGAGGCACTTGAGCTTCTTCCGACAGGACACCCAGCTCGATCCACATCTTTGAACAACCTTGCCCTTCATCTCTCGACTCAGTACAAGCAGCTCGGTGGGATGGAGGATCTCGAGGAGGCCATTGTCCTCAACCGAGAGGCACTTGAGCTTTGCCCGACAGGACATCCAACTCGCTTCACATATTTGTCCAACCTTGCTCTTCATCTCTCGACTCAGTACAACCAGCTCGGTGGGATGGAGGATCTCGAGGAGGCCATTGTCCTCGGCCAAGAAGCGCTGGGGCTTCTGCCGCGAGGACATCCTCATCTGTCGCAATGCTTGGGCAACCTCGCACGTCATCTTCGTACACGTTTTACAAGATCAAACAATATAAAGGATCACGAGGAGTCGTTCAACCTCTATGCTCAGTTGTCCCATTTGTCGCAACTCGTGTCTTCTGCAGATGTTGTCATCGCTAAGGATTGGATTGATGTGGCTGAAGAATTCCAGCATCCCACAATGATTCTGGCATATGAAACCGCCCTCCGACTCCTTGTTCAACATCTAGCCACTTTACCGTCTTTACCTAAACACCATATCCTCATGAAGAAGCGATCATCGTCAATCGCGGTAGATGCTTTTTCCGCATGTCTTCGTAACAACACTCCTGACCGTGCAGTTGAACTCCTCGAACAAGGACGCAGTGTCTTTTGGAATCAGCTTACTCGCCTCCACTCTCCGCTCCATGCTGTCATGGAATCTGGCCCCGAAGGAAAAGCATTGGCAGACGAGTTCACGCGGTTGTCCCAGCATATGCGCAATGCACTCCATTCACCCGGTGACACTGATCAGCATGAACGCCTGTGGCGACTCAACCTGAAATTACAGCAAGCTGTGACCAATATACGCGCGCTACCTGGTCTCTCTCGCTTTCTCCTTCCCACTCTCTTTTCAGATCTCCGATCCGCAGCCCTTGGAGGACCAGTCATTATCCTGAATGCGAGCAAGTATTCTTGCAATGCACTCATCGTCTTCTTCGATCGAGATCCTGTTCATGTTCCGTTACAGATCAAGAAAGGCAACCTTGGGGATTTGTCAACAGAGATCCATTCCTTGACTAAACGCTTAAAAAGGGAGGAGACGTCGAGGGAGCTCGCGGTCTTCTTACGCAAAGTCTGGGATCAAATCGTCGGACCCATCGTTGATATCCTTCAGATGGTCCTTCCACTTGGGTCACGCATCTGGTGGTGTCCCACTGCTGGCTTCTCTTTGCTACCCTTGCATGCTGCTGGTCCATTTCGGAAGAGTCGGCGGAATCTCTCTGAGATATATATCTCGTCCTATACTTCTACCCTCACCTCCCTCATTCGCGCCAGAGAGCGCCTTTCCGCACCACACGAGAAACGTTTCCTTGCGATCGGCCAAGCCACAGCTATAGGCGAGAGTGCACTCCATTCTGTAGGCGCCGAACTGAATGATATTGGCCAGCTCGTCGACACCCAAGTCACATTCACGCGCCTCGAAGGAGAGGACTCTTGCATTGCTAAAGTTGCCGACGAACTAGGGAAAAGTAATTGGGTCCACTTCGCTTGTCATGGTATCCCAGACACGAAACATCCATTTGAATCGGCGTTCGCTCTGCATGACGGACATTTCACGATTCAACAGATCATTGGATGCGAATTGCGGGCTCCGGAATTTGCGTATCTGTCTGCATGTCACACCACTCTCGGCGATGAAGAGAGTCCGGACGAGGCAATCCA